>CM068589.1:19088705-19275263 GCA_035048485.1 Pteria penguin
TCGGATCGAATCGGGGATTGTTGCAATCGATTCTGCGTGAAAAAGTAGTTAAAGGAGGAAGGTCTGGTCTCAGATTTTCGATATCTCTTACCGTTTTCGAGATATTTGCGGTCAAAGATCAGTGTTTGGCCTTTCCTGAAAATACAATTTAAAACTTCAGGTACCTGTGTCTCGCTTATTGATAAAGCTAGAGGTATGAAATTTGGTAGCATAAAAGAGAATGCAAATATCTACCGACTGACAAAAGAGAATTGGCATGGTACCAAATTCCTGAAAATGACGTCATACTTTGTAAATGACGTCATATCTCCCTTATTTTTCATCGGATCGAGGCGGGGACGGTTGGAATCGATTCTGCGTGAAAAAGTAAAATGGTAAATACGCAACAGAATTTCGATATCTCTTACCTTTTTCGAGATATTTGCGGTCAAAGTTCAGTGTTTGGCCTTTCCTGAAAATACAATTTAAAACTTCAGGTACCTGTGTCTCGCTTATTGATAAAGCTAGAGGTATGAAATTTGGTAGCATAAAAGAGAATGCAAATATCTACCGACTGACAAAAGGGTATTGGCATGGTACCAAATTCCTGAAAATGACGTCATACTTTGTAAATGACGTCATAACTCCATTAATTTTCATCTTATCGAATCGGGGATTGTTGCAATCGATTCTGCGCGAAAATTTATATGCATAACATTGCCATCAAATTTTCGCTAACTCTTACCGTTTTCGAGTTATTTAGGTTTAAACACGACAACCCCCTTTAAAGTGATGCTTTCAACGTCACATAAAGTTCATTAATGTTTAATGAAATGGTTTCAGCTAAAGCTCGCTTATTAAAGAAGGTAGAGATGTGAAAATTGGTAGCATGATAGGGAATGAGGGTATCTACCGACTCTTTACTTTGAAATTTCATCTTTCGGCTATTCATTCTCACAGACACATACTCCCGTTTAATGAAAAAATTTTTCGAAATATACGACGTTTTAAGAGAATTACGTAAGATTTAATATTTTTCGATTTTCGCGTATGTAGCTTTTAGTTTTAATGGTAGATCTCTCAAATTTTCACTGTTATGTTCTCTAGGTTCATATCTTTAGAACTTTCATCGGCCGATATTATCTATCTCTTTTAGTTTGGCCTCTATTTCAATTTAAAGTTTTTTAAAAAATTACGTAATGTTCAAAACTGTCTTATTTTTAGTCTTTTAGTTTCCAAAACATTACGAAACGATTTTCCGTAACGATTTTACTATGAAACATGTTTCCCGGTATTTGAAAGTGAGCAATTTAAAGATTTTTTTATAAAAATATCTTACTTGCGTAACTTTGAAGTATTTTTTATTCGTCGTATGAACAAATTATAAAAACAAGAGTTTGAGAAAGCATTTTGATTTCGATTTCTTAAACAAAAATCAAATTTTGGGCACTCTACTGATGAACAACGCAATAAACATATCTTCAGAAGCGCGGTCAATTTGCCTTGCTTAATACCTTGCACGACACCGCTGTGATATAGGACTTCTTCCATGGACAAGGCGCAGTAACTCGCGATTAATTCAATCGCGATTTAAAGTGCTTTCTATAAAATAGAGTTTGAGAAATTATTATGCATTCGAATTCTTAAACAAAAAAAAAACCCAAAAAAAAAAAAAACCACCCCCCCCCCCCCCCCAAAAAAAAAAAAAAACAAAAAAACAAAAAAAAAAGCAAATTTACATTCTACGAGCTACTGCTGAACAAGGCTATAAAGAAATCTTCTCCGAGCGTCGGCATTACACATTAGAGAAGCGCGGTGAATTTGCCTTGCTTAATACCTCGCACTGCGCCGCTGTTATACAGGACTTCAAACGTGTGTGAATTAATCGCCAGTTACAGTGCTTTACCTGTGGAATACGAGACATTGTCAAGTCTTTCTTTTGTATATTGGGGAAAGCGGCATTACTAAAGGCCATCGCGAGGAGAATTGTTTATTCCAGCAGAGTGGCGATTCAAGGTCAAACATCTGTACACGCGAAATAACTTGCGTAAGTTCATCGCGAGGAGAATTGTTTATTCCAGCAAAGAAGCGATTCAAGGTCAAACATCTGTACACGCGAAATACCTTGCGTAAGTTAATAAATAAACAACATAAAGCGGGCAGTAAGGACTGAAGATGTAGGTTACACGTGCAGATCGTACTAAGTGTGATTGTCCTACATGTTTCTTGTTTCAAATATATGGTCAAGAGTAGTCGATATTGTGCGATGTAGGCTTCAGTATAATGTGTATAATGTAAGTCGCCGTTACCTACAATTTCTGCAAGTAGATTGCGCAATGTGGATACCATCACTAAGGATCAGATATCTGGATCGTGAAAAAGAATTTTGTATTAGAGTAGGAGATCTCAGCTTCGCTGCTTCGACTTTAACTTGTGAAACCTACTCGTTGCTTTAGCAACGAGCTCGTTTCTAGTCTTATTAGGTTTCACAAGTTTCACTTGTGAAACCTTTTATTATTCTACTGTCTTTTCTTATTTATTATTATTATTATTATTCTTCATCCGTTTTTTTTTTTTTGTGACGGCTCAGAAATCACTCATTATTAAAGATATTACTATTCTGTTTTCAGTGTTCGATTCGAAATTAAATTTTCAAGATTTGATTTTTTTAATTTTCTAAATTACCGCTTATAAGCGCGCAGCGCCACCTACGACGCCAAAATTTTGAATCGCTATATCTTCCTTATTATTTGTCCGATTGGAATGAAATTTTCAGCATTCGATTCAGAAAAGGAGATGCAAGATTTTATGTCACTGCGCCAATTTCGTAGCTCTACCCCGAAAAAGTTGACCTTGACCCGATTGTTTTCATTTCAAAAAAAATATTTCAATCTTAGATTTTAGACAGTAGGATAAAAGATTTTAATGGTCTGATTTGGAATATGAAAAATTTTTGAAATCGGACCATAAATAAAGTCACAATGAGCGTGGGAAAATTCGCTATGACGTCATCAAAGCTAATTAAATATTCATACGTTAATATCTCTCTTATTAAATGAGATATCGGCATGAAATTTTATATCTAAACATGTTTCCACATTCTTAATTTACCTCTAGAATGAAAATGGCATGCTGCCAATATTTTTGAAATTATTGAAAATTTTCGAATCAAATCTTTGGCAAGGTCTAGCGACTTTATTTGCAGTCGGATTTTGATCGGGTTTCTTCCATTCGATAGAGCGTTCAAATACCTACCAGTAAAGTGTTCTCAGATTTTCTCTAACTCTTACGGTTCTCGAGTTATTTGCGTTTGAACACGACAACCCCCTTTAAAGTGATGTTTGTGACGTCATCAACACTCATTAATTATTCATGAAATGTTTTCGCCTATAGCTCGCTTATTGAGGAAGATAGAGGTGTGAAATTTGGTAGCATGATAGAGATTGAGAATATCTACCGACTGACAAGAGGAATTTGGCATGGAGCCAAATTCCTGAAAATGACGTCATACTTTGCAAATGACGTCATATCTCCCTTATTTTTCATCGGATCGAGGCGGGGACGGTTGGAATCGATTCTGCGTGAAAAAGTAAAAAGGTAAATACCAGCAACAGAATTTCGATATCTCTTACCGTTTTCGAGATATTTGCGGTCAAAGTTCAGTGTTTGGCCTTTCCTGAAAATACAATTTAAAACTTCAGGTACCTGTGTCTCGCTTATTGATAAAGCTAGAGGTATGAAATTTGGTAGCATAAAAGAGAATGCAAATATCTACCGACTGACAAAAGGGAATTGGCATGGTACCAAATTCCTGAAAATGACGTCATACTTTGTAAATGACGTCATAACTCCATTAATTTTCATCTTATCGAATCGGGGATTGTTGCAATCGATTCTGCGCGAAAATTTATATGCATAACATTGCCATCAAATTTTCGCTAACTCTCACCGTTTTCGAGTTATTTAGGTTTAAACACGACAACCCCCTTTAAAGTGATGCTTTCAACGTCACATAAAGTTCATTAATGTTTAATGAAATGGTTTCAGCTAAAGCTCGCTTATTAAAAAAGGTAGAGATGTGAAAATTGGTAGCATGATAGGGAATGAGGGTATCTACCGACTCTTTACTTTGAAATTTCATCTTTCGGCTATTCATTCTCACAGACACATACTCCCGTTTAATGAAAAAATTTTTCGAAATATACGACGTTTTAAGAGAATTACGTAAGATTTAATATTTTTCGATTTTCGCGTATGTAGCTTTTAGTTTTAATGGTAGATCTCTCAAATTTTCACTGTTATGTTCTCTAGGTTCATATCTTTAGAACTTTCATCGGCCGATATTATCTATCTCTTTTAGTTTGGCCTCTATTTCACTTTAAAGTTTTTTAAAAATTACGTAATGTTCAAAACTGTCTTATTTTTAGTCTTTTAGTTTCCAAAACATTACGAAACGATTTTCCGTAACGATTTTACTATGAAACATGTTTCCCGGTATTTGAAAGTGAGCAATTTCAAGATTTTTTTATAAAAATATCTTACTTGCGTAACTTTCAAGTATTTTTTATTCGTCGTATGAACAAATTATAAAAACAAGAGTTTGAGAAAGCATTTTGATTTCGATTTCTTAAACAAAAATCAAATTTTGGGCACTCTACTGATGAACAACGCAATAAAGCGCGGTCAATTTGCCTTGCTTAATACCTTGCACGACACCGCTGTGATATAGGACTTCTTCCATGGACAAGGCGCAGTAACTCGCGATTAATTCAATCGCGATTTAAAGTGCTTTCTATAAAATAGAGTTTGAGAAAGTCTTATGCATTCGAATTTTTAAAAAAAAAAAAAAAAACCAAAAAAAAAAAAAACCACCCCCCCCCCCAAAAAAAAACAAACAAAAAAAAAAAAGAAAAAAAAAGCAAATTTACATTCTACGAGCTACTGCTGAACAAGGCTATAAAGAAATCTTCTCCGAGCGTCGGCATTACACATTAGAGAAGCGCGGTGAATTTGCCTTGCTTAATACCTCGCACTGCGCCGCTGTTATACAGGACTTCAAACGTGTGTGAATTAATCGCCAGTTACAGTGCTTTACCTGTGGAATACGAGACATTGTCAAGTCTTTCTTTTGTATATTGGGGAAAGCGGCATTACTAAAGGCCATCGCGAGGAGAATTGAGGGATCGCCAGATTCAGCTTTAACCACGCCCATTACGTAGTTTCATTGTGACGTCACAGTTAAAATCATGTTTGACGGGCCATTTATTTATGACGCCATAATGAAAAAGTGTGCCAAAATGTGTGATGTCGGGCATTTGACGATCAATCAATTGTTTATTCCAGCAGAGTGGCGATTCAAGGTCAAACATCTGTACACGCGAAATAACTTGCGTAAGTTCATCGCGAGGAGAATTGTTTATTCCAGCAGAGAAGCGATTCAAGGTCAAACATCTGTACACGCGAAATACCTTGCGTAAGTTAATAAATAAACAACATAAAGCGGGCAGTAAGGACTGAAGATCTAGGTTACACGTGCAGATTGTACTAAGTGTGATTGTCCTACATGTTTCTTGTTTCAAATATATGGTCAAGAGTAGTCGATATTGTGCGATGTAGGCTTCAGTATAATGTGTATAATGTAAGTCGCCGTTACCTACAATTTCTGCAAGTAGATTGCGCAATGTGGATACCATCACTAAAGATCAGATACTCTGGATCGTGAAAAAGAATTTTGTATTAGAGTAGGAGATCTCAGCTTCGCTGCTTCGACTTTAACTTGTGAAACCTACTCGTTGCTTTAGCAACGAGCTCGTTTCTAGTTATTAGGTTTCACAAGTTTCACTTGTGAAACCTTTTATTATTCTACTGTCTTTTCTTATTATTATTATTATTATTATTCTTCATCCGTTTTTTTTTTTGTGACGGCTCAGAAATCACTCATTATTAAAGATATTACTATTCTGTTTTCAGTGTTCGATTCGAAATTAAATTTTCAAGATTTGATTTTTTTAATTTTCTAAATTACCGCTTATAAGCGCGCAGCGCCACCTACGACGCCAAAATTTTGAATCGCTATATCTTCCTTATTATTTGTCCGATTGGAATGAAATTTTCAGCATTCGATTCAGAAAAGGAGATGCAAGATTTTATGTCACTGCGTCAATTTCGTAGCTCTACCCCGAAAAAGTTGACCTTGACCCGATTGTTTTCATTTCAAAAAAAAAAATTTCAATCTTAGAATTTAGACAACAGGATGAAAGATTTTAATGATCTGATTTGGAATATGAAAAATTTTTGAAATCGGACCATAAATAAAGTCACAATGAGCGTGGGAAAATTCGCTATGACGTCATCAAAGCTAATTAAATATTCATACGTTAATATCTCTCTTGTTAAATGAGATATCGGCATGAAATTTTATATCTAAACATGTTTCCACATTCTTAATCTACCTCTAGAATGAAAATGGCATGCTGCCAATATTTTTGAAATTATTGAAAATTTTCGAATCAAATCTTTGGCAAGGTCTAGCGACTTTATTTGCAGTCGGATTTTGATCGGGTTTCTTCCATTCGATAGAGCGTTCAAATACCTACCAGTAGAGTGTTCTCAGATTTTCGCTAACTCTTACGGTTCTCGAGTTATTTGCGTTTGAACACGACAACCCCCTTTAAAGTGATGTTTGTGACGTCATCAACACTCATTAATTATTCATGAAATGTTTTCGCCTATAGCTCGCTTATTGAGGAAGATAGAGGTGTGAAATGTGGTAGCATGATAGAGATTGAGAATATCTACCGACTGACAAGAGGAATTTGGCATGGAGCCAAATTCCTGAAAATGACGTCATACTTTGTAAATGACGTCATATCTCCCTTATTTTTCATCGGATCGAGGCGGGGACGGTTGGAATCGATTCTGCGTGAAAAAGTAAAATGGTAAATACCAGCAACAGAATTTCGATATCTCTTACCGTTTTCGAGATATTTGCGGTCAAAGTTCAGTGTTTGGCCTTTCCTGAAAATACAATTTAAAACTTCAGGTACCTGTGTTTCGCTTATTGATAAAGCTAGAGGTATGAAATTTGGTAGCATAAAAGAGAATGCAAATATCTACCGACTGACAAAAGGGAATTGGCAAGGTGCCAAATTCCTGAAAATGACGTCATACTTTTCTAAATGACGTCATAACTCCCTTATTTTTCATCGTATCGAATCGGGGATTGTTGCAATCGATTCTGCGTGAAAAAGTAGTTAAAGGAGAAAGGTCTGGTCTCAGATTTTCGATATCTCTTACCGTTTTCGAGATATTTGCGGTCAAAGTTCAGTGTTTGGCCTTTCCTGAAAATACAATTTAAAAACTTCAGGTACCTGTGTCTCGCTTATTGATAAAGCTAGAGGTATGAAATTTGGTAGCATAAAAGAGAATGCAAATATCTACCGACTGACAAAAGGGAATTGGCATGGTACCAAATTCCTGAAAATGACGTCATACTTTGTAAATGACGTCATAACTCCATTAATTTTCATCTTATCGAATTGCAATCGATTCTGCGCGAAAATTTATATGCATAACATTGCCATCAAATTTTCGCTAACTCTTACCGTTTTCGAGTTATTTAGGTTTAAACACGACAACCCCCTTTAAAGTGATGCTTTCAACGTCACATAAAGTTCATTAATGTTTAATGAAATGGTTTCAGCTAAAGCTCGCTTATTAAAGAAGGTAGAGATGTGAAAATTGGTAGCATGATAGGGAATGAGGGTATCTACCGACTCTTTACTTTGAAATTTCATCTTTCGGCTATTCATTCTCACAGACACATACTCCCGTTTAATGAAAAAAAATTTTCGAAATATACGACGTTTTAAGAGAATTACGTAAGATTTAATATTTTTCGATTTTCGCGTATGTAGCTTTTAGTTTTAATGGTAGATCTCTCAAATTTTCACTGTTATGTTCTCTAGGTTCATATCTTTAGAACTTTCATCGGCCGATATTATCTATCTCTTTTAGTTTGGCCTCTATTTCAATTTAAAGTTTTTTAAAAATTACGTAATGTTCAAAACTGTCTTATTTTTAGTCTTTTAGTTTCCAAAACATTACGAAACGATTTTCCGTAACGATTTTACTATGAAACATGTTTCCCGGTATTTGAAAGTGAGCAATTTAAAGATTTTTTTATAAAAATATCTTACTTGCGTAACTTTCAAGTATTTTTTATTCGTCGTATGAACAAATTATAAAAACAAGAGTTTGAGAAAGCATTTTGATTTCGATTTCTTAAACAAAAATCAAATTTTGGGCACTCTACTGATGAACAACGCAATAAACATATCTTCAGAAGCGCGGTCAATTTGCCTTGCTTAATACCTTGCACGACACCGCTGTGATATAGGACTTCTTCCATGGACAAGGCGCAGTAACTCGCGATTAATTCAATCGCGATTTAAAGTGCTTTCTATAAAATAGAGTTTGAGAAAGTATTATGCATTCGAATTCTTAAACAAAAAAAAAAAAACCAAAAAATAAAAAAACCAACCCCCCCCCCAAAAAAAAAAACAAAAAAAAAAAAAAAAAGAAAAAAAAACCGCAAATTTACATTCTACGAGCTACTGCTGAACAAGGCTATAAAGAAATCTTCTCCGAGCGTCGGCATTACACATTAGAGAAGCGCGGTGAATTTGCCTTGCTTAATACCTCGCACTGCGCCGCTGTTATACAGGACTTCAAACGTGTGTGAATTAATCGCCAGTTACAGTGCTTTACCTGTGGAATACGAGACATTGTCAAGTCTTTCTTTTGTATATTGGGGAAAGCGGCATTACTAAAGGCCATCGCGAGGAGAATTGTTTATTCCAGCAGAGTGGCGATTCAAGGTCAAACATCTGTACACGCGAAATAACTTGCGTAAGTTCATCGCGAGGAGAATTGTTTATTCCAGCAGAGAAGCGATTCAAGGTCAAACATCTGTACACGCGAAATACCTTGCGTAAGTTAATAAATAAACAACATAAAGCGGGCAGTAAGGACTGAAGATCTAGGTTACACGTGCAGATTGTACTAAGTGTGATTGTCCTACATGTTTCTTGTTTCAAATATATGGTCAAGAGTAGTCGATATTGTGCGATGTAGGCTTCAGTATAATGTGTATAATGTAAGTCGCCGTTACCTACAATTTCTGCAAGTAGATTGCGCAATGTGGATACCATCACTAAAGATCGGATATCTGGATCGTGAAAAAGAATTTTGTATTAGAGTAGGAGATCTCAGCTTCGCTGCTTCGACTGTAACTTGTGAAACCTACTCGTTGCTTTAGCAACGAGCTCGTTTCTAGTTATTATTATTATTATTATTATTATTATTATTATTACCTTTATTATCGTTCGATTTTGAGTAGCTATAAAAACACAATAACAAGGAATTACATTTGGAAGGTAAAATATACTATATTGTAGAAATGCAACTTATCTATTTCATATTCATACGAGATTTTACATGAGCATCGCGTTCATACTATTGACGAGGAAACACATTTAAACGTTACTCTGATATTGGAATATTTGAGGGTTCAATTCTAAAGGAAGAGAAACAGGAAATTAAGGAAGTTGTTAAATGAACAAAAATTGTATAATAAATACAGTTTGTAACTAGTGTGAGTGGAAGAGTTACAATAGCTAAAGACATTAATGATTTGAACGTCCTGAGAAAGAATTTAATAAAATGAATAGGAAAGCAGTGGACTCAAATAGAAAAACAATTGATATTTCACTATTCTCTTTTGATGGTGGAATATTTTGTACCTGTAGAATATTTGCCCTCTGATTTTATATGATATCCGTTCAATGTTTCATGTTTTATTGTTGTTGATCCTTGTCCACTATGTGGAGGAGTATTTATAAATTTTTATATATGTGTCCTTTGATTCTACTGCTTTTGCAATAAGTGGGGAGGTGGGCACCATTAATCCGGCTACCACACCAATTGAATGACGTTTGTTAATTCAATTGACAGTCGCAAGTTGGTATCGTTACTGCAGCACAATTGAATATTTTTGTGATGTCGTTTTTCCGTGTATATTCTACTATTATCATTTTTTAGACATGTCCTTGGTGATTTTGGTGATGTCCTTGGAAAGTATGGTGTGCACTTTTTAATCATACCAATTCTGAAACTGGTTGAACACAGTCGGTAAAGCCATTATGGTGTTAGAAATTCTTTGTGAGATATAACTTGTTAAATTTTATCATGTTGTTATCCAAACTAAGACGAAGTTCTTTTATTTTGCCTCACCTTAGTTTTATTTAGTTGTTTTTTCAAAAGTGTGTATGCAGTATTGGGATGTTTAATATACGATCTCATACAAGATCTCGCATCAGTTGAAAGTCCAGTTCGTAGTGTCACACACTTCAACACTTACGCTGCATTGAAGCAGTATAAGTTCGACCCAGAACGACTAAGTCCTTACATTCCAAACATATGCACCCAGTCAACACAATGCCGCATTTGCTTCTGAGATCACCACTAAGATCATTACTCTTGGATATGAGCAATAAACTCTCTTATGTTGACTTTTCCTTGACTGTTCCACTCTGACTAACAGAGGCGTGGGGACACTATGGCGGGTCTTTTTAAGCCTGTTCAAACAAGGTAAGGACAGGACCTCATTTCCCCTGACCGTTAGTCGGGATTACTACAGATCAGGGACCTTTGCTCGCTTTCAAAGCGACAAAGAAAAGCCATTTATATTCATGATTCACATTTATACCCTCACAATATTAGCGGTCATATATCGGAAACTCTTAAAATAGGTAAACAAATTATCCTTGTTCTCTGTATGGAGGATTATGTATAATTTCTAAATGTGTGTTCATGTATTGTTCAGCTTTTGTGGTGAGTGGTGTGCCTGTAACTAGCTTACCACACCAATAATCATAGACCGTTCTATGTCGGCACTGCCAATGCAACTCAATGCAATAAGCTGTGTGTCTTTCATGCTCTTATTTTCTCTTTGCACTGCACATACATCTGACCATTTCTAGTGTCACAGTAAGAGTGTTGAGAACTTACATACAACAAAGAGGTAAGCCCCAGAAGCTACAAGGATTTCGCCCTCATACAAAACGGGTCGCATCTCCAGATAGTGCCAAGTCGTGTCATTTAATAGATGATAGGGCCACATTTCTATAGCTTCACGCTTTATTCGAACATAATGAATGACAAAGAAACCAGGGCTATCTTATACTCTCACGAACGTTTCGGTTTCGGAAGTACTCGAGAATCATAAATCTGTCCTCAATACGTTTGGTATTGACTCAAATAAATTGAATTTAGAACTTCCATATTTGTACTGTATTCCAAAAATGCACAAAACTCCGTACAAACAACGCTTTATCGCTGGTTCTTCGAAGTGTTCCACAAAATCTGTATCGATGCTACTCACAAAAATATTATCAGAAATTAAATCTGGCCTAAATCATAGATATTGCGAAACAGTATATTCCAGAAGTGGAATTAATCAAATGTGGATCCTTAAAAATTCAAAAGAGTTGTTAGAACATCTAAAATCAAAAAGTTTTACTAAAACTCACTCCATCAAGTCTTTTGACTTTTCGACTCTGTACACAACGATCCCTCATCAGAAAGTAAAAGACAGATTAGCGGAAATTATTCAAAATGCATTTACTAGTAAAAACGGAAGCCGCAAATTCAAATATATAGTAATAGGCCACGATAAAACTTACTTTGTTAGGGAAAATTCTGATTCCAAAAATAAATACACTGAAACAGCTGTCATTCAGATGTTGAACTTTCTTATCGATAACATTTTTGTGGTGTTTGGAGGTAAGGTTTTTCAACAAATTGTCGGCATTCCAATGGGCACTAACTGTGCTCCGCTTCTGGCTGACATATTCCTCTATTCATACGAAGCTGAGTTCATTCAGTCTTTGCTTTCGCAAGGAAAAAAAAACAATTGGGTCTTGGCTTCAATTTTACTTACAGATATATAGATGACTTGCCTTCAATTAATAATCCTTCATTCGCGGATTACCTTAGCATCATCTATCCAAGTGAACTGGAGGTCAAAGAAATCACAGAAACTAGTAATTCTACTTCGTATTTAGATATTATGTTGTCTTTCGACATTAATGGTCAATTGAACACCTCACTCTATGACAAACGTGATGATTTCAATTTCGCTATCACAAACTTTCCTTTCATAAGTAGCAACATTCCATCATCACCCGCATACGGCGTATTCATATCTCAGTTAATACGTTATTCCAGAGCATGTTCAAATTACAATGACTTTGTTCTGAGGGCTAGGCGACTTTCAGTTAAGCTGCTCAACCAGGGTTATATATGTGCTAGACTAGCATCGTCACTGAGGAAGTTCTACGGTCGTTACGAGACTCTTATTACTCCATATGATATCTCCTTATCCAGACTTTTAAATGATATTCTGGACTGAGACCGATTCCGATCACTTTAAACAGATTTGACACCTTCTATACTAGAAGGTTACCTACTTCGACTTCTCCATATATAGATACATATGGAATTCACACGATTTGACTCTTTCTACGGGGTATATGTGACGGGTGTTGCTAGCAAGCAGGAGATGCTCACTCTCCCCGGGCACCTGATCTCACTCCATCACAGGGGTTCACATATGCTCTTCAAGTAGACATATTTTGTTATTTTCCATTTGTTTTTCATTTTCACTGATTTTGTATGTCCTATGGTTTCATGATTTTTGGATTTGTGGTTTGGATTTATCCATCATCTTTACAATTGATATATTTTCAAAATGGAAATATGCTACAAGAGAAAGGTAGATAAATATGTTGGTGATGAAAGTCGAGCCAGGAGTACATCATGAATTTGGCAACGATAGAATAGTATTATATCCTTTAAGTGCTTGGCAACATTTGTAAAGCTGGTTCAATGTCTATTTCCCTTTCCGGGTTAAATATTTTCTTTTCCCTTGCTTGATCCTTCGTCGCCGATTCGGTCCTTTAATATCTGGGTATAAATTATATTTAAGTATATGCTGGACATGGATTTCAAAAGAAAGGGAAGAAGATATTTAATTTTAAGAACGAAGAGAATTAGAAAGAGAATGAGATGTCAATACAGATGTCAATACAGTAAAGATGTTATGCAAGTAAATGTTCTAATGAATTAATGAACAGTAAAGAAAAATAAAAGAAAGTAGACAACGAAGAGGTAGCAAATGTGTTAACCACATCTCGAAGTCCATGACATACAAGGAAAAAGGAACATTTCTAAAATGCAAACTATTTGAATAATTTCGTAAATTAATTTAGGTGCGAAGGAAATCGAGATATTTTTTCTGACACTACCACTGTGTTCAACTTATTATCGTGGATATTAGTGCAACCATGAAACCAGACCATCCTCAGATATATGACCAACAACACACGCAGTACCTATATATGTCAGGAAGGTTTATATGAGATAAAATAGATACTGTAGAGAACGACAGATGTGTACATGTAGGGCAGAAATTAACTGCACTATTGTTAGATAAATTTAGTAACAATTACATTTACGTCAATATATACACAAATACATGTATACACCATAGAAGAAAGACATCTGACTTGTCCAATAACAGAATTGATCCCTAGACAAAAAACCACAAAGAAGAAAAAAAAGGGGGGGGGGGGCTGGGGGTGTATGACAAAATCAAGACGGTCATGGTACCCGTCATTGGACGATAATTTACTCATGAAATGACAAAGTCTTGTTATGATTATTACCATCACAAGACCATTGTACACTACAGAAATTGTGTAAATTTCGCATATGGTAGCTGACTCATTTTAAGCGGACTATCGCGTTCACATTGACGCAAATTACGGTACACCACTTCGCCACCGCGATGGTCGATCGTGCACTGCAAGAAAAACTAGGTTTCCACACCATGGAATCCTGAAGGAAACTACTTGGAAACCCTGGGTTTCCAAGTAGTTTACAATGGGTTTCCATTATGGAAACCCTGGGTTTCCATACACTTGGAAAGCACTAACTTCTCAGTTTCCATAATGGAAACCAACTGGAAACCCCGCGCTTTCCAAGTAGTTTCCAACACCTTTCCATTCATGGAAACCACCTGGAAACCCTGGTTTCCAACACCTTTCCATTCAATATGAATTCATGGAAACCACCTGGAAACCCCGGATTACAACACCTTCCCATTCAATATGAATTCATGGAAACCACTAGGAAACCATATGGAAAAAGACGTTTCCTTATTTGGTTTTCTTATGAAATCCACCTCATATCTCTTATGAAACCTACTTCTTAAGCTGCTTTCTATACAGTTGAATCATTAATGCACCATACCAACATCAGCCATCTACTCATCTCCAGTCTTATTGGAAAAGTGTAAGTAGGGAAGTCCTATTCATTATTTCACAGGATAACCAATCATACCATACAAACTATAGAGTAGAATTACAACTTCCAAAAATGATAAGCTGAACAAATTTTCAACAATAAATCATTTATTTTCAATACTATTTTCAACACATTATGCAGTATTTATCAACATGATATATTATTGACTAGCAACAAGCAAAAAAATATATCTATAAAAAACTTCAATAATGTAAACTTTTTAACATAGCAACAGTAATGAATACATATTGTAACACATACATACAGGTATCTGTGAGGTAGTATTTATTAATTATTACTATTTATGTTATTTCTATTACAAACAAGATTTGTTTGTGAAACACTCATGCCTCGGCCCTATCGGCAGTAATATTTATTTCTTTAAGTAGGTCATAGATCTAGGTCAAGGTCATGATCTCAAAACACATGGTCGCAAATGAAAGATGTTGTCTCAAGGAAAGTGAATGTAAAATATCTAAGCCCTACTACTTACGGTTCAAAAGATATAGTCAAGGTTAAAGTTTTTTTTGCCTTTGCCACAGACAAACAAAGCGACAGGCCAAAACTGCATGCCCCTGATCTATCGATACAGGGGCAAAAAAAAAAAACTACCGGTATAAAGATGAAATTACATCTATCACAACAAATGCAATATAGGATTAGTTTACTTCCAATAAAACCAGTGAATATAAACATAACAATAGCATCTATTTTTCTTTATAAATACATGTACATATATCTAGCTACTATTTAATTATCTAATTCTGTTTAATTCCCACACAAACAAAATGTATATACATGACAACAATAAATTCAATAAATAAAAGACAGAAGACAATTTAAAAGTAGATATATATTTATATATATATATATATATATATATATATATATATATATATATATATATATATATATATATATATATATATATATATATATATATATATATATATATATATTAATTGTACATAAATATATCTAGCTACTATTTAATCATGTAATTCTATTAGATTTTCACGCAAACAAAATATATATACATTACAACAAGTGTGGTCAGAACACAAAATAGCTCGCCGATAGGGGTATATTTGTAAATAGCAGCCTTCAATTAGTAAAAATGAAGCACAGTAGGTCAAAGTTCAAAGTCACTAGGTCAAAAGTCATGATTCTAAACGAAAATCCTTGTCATGAGGATCTTGTATGTGAAATATGAAAGCCATCACACTAACAATTATAAAAAGATACAGCCCAGGTATAAAGTTATGTCTATGGATGCCAAAAATGACGCTGAGGGTATGACATTAGCTCTCCAGACATTCATCTTGGCAAGCAAAAAATAAATCATCAAATTACATAATCTTCCCTGCCCTCTCCCCTCTAAATATTTACTAAAATTCTGTTAAGTTCAAAATTCAAACAACTATGTTCTATAAATGATAAACATATAAAAACAGAGAACACCTGACTTACCAAGGTATAAATGCAAAAGCAATTTGACAAAAATATATAAAAAAAGTTCTAATTTCTAATAATGGACGTCAATAATCTTAAAACTATATCAGCTTTAGATACTTGTGAATAAAACATTTAGGGAAGAATTAAAAAGTTACATGATAACCAATATGAAATTAAACCTTGAATAATGTGTTTGTGAAACATAAATCCCCCTCTCCCTGGCAGCTATGCCAGATGGGGAAATGAAGGGTAAAACTGTTATTAAAAACTGGTCAAGGCGCTCGATCTCCAATTTTGGAAGCATAAAAATCTTAACATTCAATAACGAGATGAAATCACCCAAGATGGTGCCTCTGCTGGGGGCGCATCTGAAATTGAATCGGTCGGGTGATCTGTAACAAAGGTTAGTTGTCTCCTGGCTTGGTCCGTCTTAAGAACTGATTCTCTGTACTTCATATCCAGGGCTTTTTTTTCTTTCTTGCCAAAGCAGAGCTTTCCCAAATGAAAGGTATCCTATATCTCCCCACCCCACCCCCCCCCCCCCTATCTCATCATCTGACTTTTCTGGCGAAGTAAATTCTTTTGTTAACACTTCCTCCATCGTCTTCTTTGAAGAAGGGGACCACGGCATGGCGTCAAGGGTCCTGCGTCGTGTCTCCACTTTCTAAAACACATAAAAGAATGTCAGCAATATAAGCTTATATCAATATTAATTCATAATAAAAGACTTTCAAATATAACTTTGCAACAGTGAGAAAAAAAAAAAAACAGCCCACAGAGGCAAATTTTGAAATATAGGTCAACGGCCACAAGGTCATTGACCCTGGTGTTATTTGAAAGGGTTTCATTAGTTGAGTTTGTATACCAAATATGAAATCTCTATATCAAATAGTGCAAAATTTATTGTATTTTTATTATGAAAGTCAAGGTCAGAAGGTCATTGACCTTGGTCTAATTTGAAAGGATTTCATTAGTTGTATATGCATGTTAAATATGAAGTCTTTATGGCAAACAGTATTAAATTTATTGTATTTTGTGAAAAGAGGAATGGACGATCTATACATTATATGCACCCAGATCATTCAGACCTGGGGCATAAAAAGTAGTGCTAATCATAACGCAGATATAATAATTATGTTCATAATACAATGAACTCTTGTTAAACCATCTGCCGTTACAAACATACATGTTCTTATATATATTCTTTATACCAGCATATTCGCCTTCGCATGTATTGGTAGTGCTAGGTTTTGTGCACCAAAACCATATTGCAATTTGCATTAACCTCAAAGAAATGTGAGAAATGGTATTTACAGCTCGTATGCGTTTGCTTTTTTTGGCTTGTTCTCTGTGGCGCTCAGTCTCTCCCTTCTCTTTCCTTCTCGTTTCTGTTCTTTGATTTATGATGACGTTCTTGAAGGCTTCTAAAAAAAGAGAGGTTTCATTATTTATCAATATCTTAAACTACCAAAATATTTGTTCTTTGATTTATGATGACGTTCTTGAAGGCTTCTAAAAAAAGAGAGGTTTCATTATTATCAATATCTTAAACTACCAAAATATTGATTCTTTATATATTAATTTAACAAAAAAAAAGGTGAGGAGCAATACACTCTCCAGACTGACACTCTGACTTCTCAAATTCTGAATACTGTGCAAGAATATCTTGTTTTAAAACAATATCTATAACCTTAAATGCAACAGAATCATGTTTCCTGTTATGCAATTTGTTGTCCCATCTGGGGCAAATTCAAATATAACAAATATTTATTTTCAGTACTGGTAACCAAATTTGCTTCAACTAAAACGACCAAAATGTTGAATGGCAGATGGTGAAACTACGTCACAATAAACCAGTTTTTTTCCATTATATGCTATGAGACAGAAAGATGCTGCAAAATCCTATAAATCATGACAAGTAAATATGATGCTAAATCTCTTGTTTGAAAATTAGCATTACTTCTTTGAGATTTTGAAACACCCTGAACAAATTCTGTATTCCTTTTCAATAGTCGTTCAGGATGAATAAGTCATGTATAGCATCTCCCTAATTAAGTAACATGCGATTATTTAATTCTAATAATGAATTTCAACTCGCCTTCCAGTATTCCACGACTCCAACCCTGATCTCTGAATATTGCTTTTGTCTCTCCTACCACTTTCGCCATCACATCATCATTTTTCTTGATGCTACAAAAACAAATAAGAAGCATTCAAATAAATCTGAAGTGCTTATAAAACAAAAAATATATAAAACAATATCAGCTGCTGAATGTGGGGATTACTCTTAACTTTCTTTTAGTTGTATCCCATATTGAGAAAAAAGTACCTTTTTAACCTAGTGGTGCAGTTTAGGGAATCGAACCCCATACATTAAAACGGCAACAAACAAGCTTAACCACCAGTCTACATCAACTATGCTATAAAAACAGAGAGAAAACACTGACATAGTTTGAAAATCAGATGTAAATTTGTCCGTGTTTACTGTGTATAAATAATTCTTTAAATAATACTTTGAAATGAAACACCTAGTATATACTGAAGTTGCAGAGTTTAATCAAATCAATATACAATGAACTTTCAACATTAAATCAACATTTTTTTAAAAAGTAGAAATATACAAACTCATCAAAATTGATGATCAATGGTTCATCCTTGTCTTCCGAAAGTTTCTTAATCACATTTCGAATTGCTCTCTGAAAAATAAAATCATCAATTAATTAAATTCTTATGACTAAGCAAAAACCATTACTGCATTAAGAATCAAAGCAAACTTAGCAGTTAGGGTGGCTTTATCCTTTTCAAGGCACCCTATAATTTCGAGTGAGTTATCAGAGCTAAAAAAAGAGCTTCAATAGCTTAGCATTAGCTATTCCTATGTATGACAACATGGCCACGGCCAGTCAGAGGGATTTACCTGTAGTAAACAAAGGCAGATCCACATACTCGTAGAGAATACTATCACCAGGGTTGGAAATTCGCAATCGTCTGGTCACCAAAACAACCTCAAATGTTAAATTTCAGTAAATGTAATGGAAATTGTCTTTTCTTTCAAATTGCTAATTTGACGACCTTAAATATTAGTGAATTTCGAACCCTGATATCACTGAAGTACAATGTAAAGATGATGGATAAATCCAAACCACAAGTCCAAAAATCATGAAACCATAGGACATACAAAATCAGTGAAAATGAAAAACAAATGGAAAATAACAAAATATGTCTACTTGAAGAGCATATGTGAACCCCTGTGATGGAGTGAGATCAGGTGCCCGGGGAGAGTGAGCATCTCCTGCTTGCTAGCAACACCCGTCACATTTACCCCGTAGAAAGAGTCAAATCGTGTGAATTCCATATGTATCTATATATGGAGTACAAGTTACGTATTAAAGCAAAGATATAAATAGTGAAAAGGCCGGGTGGACATATATATAAAAAGAGAAAGATCAACATATTGCACTACTAGGGAATTTGGGAATATTGTATTAGAGAAGGTAGAGGCTACATTAATGTTTGTTCACATATTTCTATTCATGTAGTATTTTTTGTACATGTAATGTACATAACTTCAACTGACTCAACTTCAAAATGTATCTATTTACTATTCAGTTAGAGTTAGTGTAAATAGCTGAGGGAGAATGCAATAGCTATTTACACGACAGCCGTGCCATGATGTATCTAAAAGACTCCCTGTCCAGGCCCCTTTTGCCCAAAGTTTTATACGGAAACTTTATTTGTGACTTACATATATGCGAACGTAGAAGAGTTTGTATTTTGACTTAACAAATGCAAAGCTGGCTGGTTATATACTCTTCATCTACGTAGGTAATGTACATTCATCTATATAAGTAACACGAGTATAAGTACAACGATCGTGAAAATAGCTGTACCACTTTAGGTACAGGACCCGTCGTGTAAATAGCCATTTCACTTAGGTGCACACGACTGTCGTGTATATAGCCACCACCTGCAGAGTTCGTTCTGAATGATCTTTTTTCCCTCTCAGCAACAATCGATTATGAGGAATTGGAATCGATAATCGGAATCGAAAAACTTATAGCGATCGACAATCGATTATCGGCGACAATTGGTTCATCACTAGTTAGGGCACTTTGCAGGACTCTTTTAAATCAGTTGGCTGTATTGATGTTACTATATCATAAAATTCATATATATATATATATATATATATATATATATATATATATATATATATATATATATATATATATATATATATATAACAAAATAATTTTTTTCCTAATCACGTGATTAAGCTAATTAGTCTTGAACAACTGGGCCCAGGATGGTTTTAATTTATTCAGATCGATAAATCTTACATTATCAGTCTTCGCGAAAGTTTTGAAAACTCACCAGACATTTTTCTGATTTTGTTGAAATTTACATGTAAATAATAGGAAAAAGTTGAAAAATTTTACCAGACAAAAGCTAATCTAATTTACCAGATTTTGTCTGGTGGTCCGGTGACTTTCCGATTGTCTGCATTTTGAGAGATTGTGAGCAAAAACTGGAAAGACAAAAATATGTTAAAGGAATAAGGTTAATGGTTTTTAAATCAAGTATGTTTTCATTATTTTTCTTAGGGGGAGGAGGTACAAATAACTCTATATTGGGATGATGAAAGAAAAGAAGAAATAAACGAAGATATCGGAAATCAGCAAGCATCGGATTCTACAGAGACACAGACATCCCGTGTAATGAAGTTTATTCAGTGGATATTGAATTGCATCACAATATTGCAGTGTACATACTTTCTTAGCGACAAGTGCATAGAACACCTCTTATTACTTTTTAGCCAATTGTTTGCTCTCTTGGGAACTGTAAATGCATTTTGTCAAGCAATTTCTTGAGTATTCCCAATGTCTTTATACATGATGAGAAAGATTACACAATTTGACAGGGATAATTTTGAGAAGTTTATTGTTTGCCCGAATTGCACTGCCATTTACAGATATCATGAAATTGTTAAAGAACAGGGGGATCATGGCCACTTTTTGATATCTAAATGCTCAAATGTATTATTTGGTTGTGAAGTGAACAAACTAAGTTCCAACTATGGTAGAAGAGGAAAGCATAGATGCGATACCAATTTAGTACAAGAAGTGAAACTGAAAAACAACAAGGTGAAATACTATCTGTTGAAGATATTTAGTTATAAAAGTGTAATAAATAGTTTAGAGGTGCTGCTTGCGAGACCAGATTTCAAAGAACAGTGTTTAAAATGGAAAGACAGAAATAATTGTCAAGAATTGATAGGAGATGTATATGACGGAAGCGTGTGGAGAGAATATCAAAGATATAAAAGTGGACCATTCATCAGCCAAGAAAACAATTTTGCACTTATGATGAATGTGGATTGGTTCCAGCCATTCAAACGACGCTCAGATTATTCTGTTGGTGTTATCTATTTAGTTTTTTTGAACTTGCCCAGAGCAATCCGCTTCAAAATGGAAAACATAGTAATGCTTGGAATAATTCCCTCATAGTCAAAGGAACCTTCAAACTTCAACTCTTTCTTGAAACCCTTTATCGATGAATTGAAGGCACTGGAAAATGGCATTACTTTAACACCAAAGGGATGCAGTCCTGTTAAAGTGAAAGCGTTATTACTCTGTGCCTCTTCCGACATTCCAGCAGCTCGCAAACTATCTGGTTGTATGGGACATGCAGCTACTCGCGGGTGCTCACTTTGTAATGTAATATTCAAAGACAAAGATGGAAACAGATATTGTGGACAGACTGATAGCAAGTGGAAATCAAGAAACAGGGCAGATCACATAAAACATGGGCAGCGTGCGCTTAATGCACCAACATCAACAAAACAGAAAGAAATTCAGAAAGAGACTGGATATAAGTATACCACTTTGCTTGAACTGCAATACTTTGAACCATCAAGATTTTCTGTAGTAGAGCCGATGCACAATTTATTTATTGGAACCTCAAAGAGAATGTTTTCAATATGGATAGATAAAGATTTATTAAACAAAGTTGACCTTGACCTTATATGTGAGCGAATAAAGAAGATCAATGTGTCATCAGATATAGGTCGAATCCCTTCAAATATTTCTTCAAATCATGGAACATTTACTGCAGAAGAGTGGAAAAACTGGGTGCTTGTTTATTCTCTGTATTGTTTGAAAGGAATTTTAAAAGAGGAACATCTTAGGGTGTGGCAGAAATTTGTTTTGGCATGCAGACACCTATGCTATCCAACCATACCAAGAGGTAGAATTGGAATTGCACACAGGCTGTTTTTACACTTTGCACGACATGCTGAAACACTATATGGGTCTCAATTCTTAACACCAAACATCCATCTTCATGGCCATCTGATAGAATGCATTGAGAACTATGGAAGCCTGTATGGATTTTGGGCATTCAGTTTTGAGAGATTTCATAGATTTCTTTCTGAATTTCCGACAAACAACAGATCAGTGGAGGTGCAATTAATGAGGAAATTTCAGCAAATAGGATTCTCAGCTGATTTAAGATATCAAAACTTTGGAGGGGGATACAATGAAGCTTTCCAGCATTTCTCGCAACAAACCCATGGCCAAGAAAACAAATACCTGTCAACGGCACTATGTTTAGCTGTCAGAATACCAGTCAACCAAATACCTGATACAGTTTGGAGTGACGTTTCTGCACTGTCCAATCAGAAGGCTGGCTATCATATATCTCTGTTGTGAAATGTTCAGCAGCAAGTTACATATTCGCGGAAAGAACAACAGGATGATTCTAGCCAAGTGGGCTGCAGATGATGGTACTGTGTGCGCTGATTTTTCTCAGAGCAGACCAGGATGTGTCCAACATTATCTTCACCATAACATCAATATTGAAGAAAAACAGATTGAACATGTGTTTGCCCGAGTGGCTTGGTATAAGTCAATCGAAGAAAATTTAGATTATCTTCCGCCACTTTCAGTTTGGTCCTACAAGGAAATAAATAGTGGTCCAGCATGATTTATACCTATTCAGAGGATAGAATCTAAATGTGCTTGGGCAACAGAGAAGAGAGGTCCTCAGTCATTCCTTGTAGTGACATCACTCGGACACCGTATTCATGCTTAGATAAAGATCATAACATGCAGCACAGGACAAAGAAACTCATTTAACAGGATGTGTATGCAATAGGATATTGAATAGTGAAATCAATTATCAATATATATCATGTATATTATAGCCGAGAGTATATACATATTTTTGTCGTTTGTTACTACCAATCAAGATGTGCCAATGGGTGAAAGTTAGTAAATCATTTACATTGAATAATCTAGCAAAAATAATTGCACAATATTAAAATATGAGACTGCATATTTTTTAACAATGAACAATATACACTTTTCTTTAATATTTTGTCATGTAGTTTGAGTGCTTAAACATGTGTTCCTACAGTTACCTATAAACAAATAAGAGTTTAAGCATGCAAGTTTTGTAAACATTAAATTTATATGGCTGGTAAGAATAGATATGTAATGTGTAATATATGTAATGGAAATTTGAATAAGACATTTAAAATAATATATTTTGAAAGATTTAAGGCAAATTGATTTTTATATAAATGTTCTTTTACTGTACAGTATACCTACCTTCAATTATATGTATAATATATATATGATGTATGGGCATTTTAAAACTAAACAAATGGTAATTTTAAATCGTGCAATATGATGGTTTTAAAAATATTCATACATGTTGATTTGTGAATATTTATGTTTTTTACTGAAGTACATGTTATTTCATATATTATTAGTGATTAAGTTGAAATACTTATATTATAATCATATATCTGATTTTATTCATGCATTTTTCTGAGCCGCTGAATAAAATGAATGGTTGATCATATTTAATTCAGTCTTTTTTTTTTTTTTTTTTTTTTTACTGATATATAGTTTTAATTTAATGTGATTTTTAAATTCTTATTTAACATCAGTCTACGATTATTACTTTTGGCTAATTGACAGCATCTATCTAAAGCATTGCATAAAGATTGAACTTTTACATCATCATAGGGATCTATAATCTGAAACAAGGAGGGATTTTTGGAAAATACCACCCTGACTTTGCAGTACCAGATTTCACTGTTTTATCCAAAAGACATATTATACTATAGTGATTTAACCCAGGACCTTTATAATTTTATATACAAGCTGTTGAGCATGTATTAAGCAGATAAAGCAGTTCTATTAATTGAAAATGAAATTATATATATATATTATATATATATATATATATATATATATATATATATATATATATATATATATATATATATATATATAATGGACAAAATTTGCTCAGTTCCATAAATGGAAACCATGTGTAAACATCATGGAAACGCCTACTTAGTTTCCAAGTATGGAAACTTGATGGAATCCTGTATCGGTATGGTTTCCACTATTTGGAAACCTGATGGAAACCATTTCTTGGTTTCCAGGTCATTGGAAACCACTTGGAAACTATCAACCTGAGGTTTCCAAGTTGTTTCCTAATCATGGAAACCTGATGGAAACCATTTCTTGGTTTCCAGGTCATGGAAACCATTTGGAAACTATCAACCCGAGGTTTCCAACCTGTTTCCAAGTAGTTTCCTAATCATGGAAACCTGCTTTTTCGTCCAGTGGTGGTGATTCACCACAACATTGCAATGCTTGCGTCTTTTCAACACAACTATCTATAGCGATATGATTTGTTTCATTCTCGTGTAAAAGAAAAAAGAGGAGTTACTGGCTCAGTTATGTGGCAGAAGTCACCATAGAGCTATACAATAAAGTTTCATTTATAAGGTGACATCTGCTTGTTGCATTTACATAACTTCGGTACGTTTAAACTGACCAACCCGAGCAGAGACGGTCCTTCATACCCCGGTTGCAAAACGATAGAAGGTCTTTATATGATAGAACAATTAAGATTGTTATATGAAGACAAAACATTAGACTTTAATAAATATATACAAGGTCGGACGCACCAATAGAAAAAGGCCATTTGACTCCAATCCCTATATTTCAATATTCAGGGAAGATTTACGTTCATTTAAACGCATTTTCTGAGCTGATAAATTTTGGTTGGTTGATTGGTGTTTTACGTTGCTTTCAACAATATTTCAGTTATATCGCGACATGGAAGCAGGAGGTTACCAACCTCTTAAACATAGTGGCGCAACCCGGGAATCGAACCCGGATCGTCGGCGCTGCAAGCCAAGCGCTTAACCACTACACCACGCCTGCCCCTTTGAGCTGATAAAAGATCATTATTAATTTACGATTAAAATAAATAAGAAAGAATTCAACGCCTAAAATATTATCTTTAAATTTCAACGGACATAATATTAATAAATATATTAAGAAAGTTTGAAATCCTGTAAATATTGTTTACATACGGAGATCTACATAATCCAATTATCGATCGATCACTTATTGATAGAGAAATATGTGTTAACATATTTTACCTGTGTTCGGGTTCGATCGCGAATGTTCGTGACTCTCCGGCGTAAATTTTGATGACGTAGTTTTGGTCCTCGATTAACGCGCCTCATTACAAATATATATAGTAAATAAGTATTTTAAGTTATATGATGGTTCATTGTGTTGCTTTCGGGTGTCATAATAAATCAGTTGAGGGAAAGCAAAGTTTCTTCAGGTTTCCTGATCGACAAAAAAAGAAGAAATTGTATGATGCGTGGGTATCACAGGTGAGGAGGGTGCATTTCACTCCAAGCAAATACTCCTGTATTTGTTCTGATCATTTCGAACCGACGTGCTTCAACATAGATCCCAGGATCATGAAAGACTTGCCGGTCAAGCAAAAGTTGATGTTGAAACCTGATGCCATTCCTACAATATTCTGTAGAGATGTTGATCGTCATGGGACTCCTGTTCAACCTCGGAAGTCAAATCCAAATCTTAGAGGGGCTTTCATCAAACGACGTCACCAGGAGGTACACTATATGGGATATATTTTCTTCAGCCGAGTACTTCTTGAAATAATTCATTGAATATTAGATCTATGTAATAATACTATGCTTCCAAAACTTATCGAATCCTTGTGCTTTCAGAGATTATATTTGCGGATTTAGAAGGGGGGAGGGGGGTTGGGTTTGCAACCCCACCCCCACCCCTTTTTTTTGGTCGGAATATTTTACCCCCTAAAAAGTCATTTTCAACCATTTTGAGGGCTGCATCCCCTATCCAGACTGAATAGTGCAATCCATTAGTCATGAGAAACTACAATCCCTCTTTCAAAAATCTCTAGATCCGCCTATGTATTAGGCCTACAATAATACAGTATGATTTTTAGTGTTCACTTTTTATTTTATATTAAAAATATTATTTAGGCCTTGTACATGCCATTTTTGCAATCAATTTTGCAGATAAGACAGACTTGAACTGCATCTAGATATACCAGGACAATTCATGTATAAACACTAGCTGTCCATTAATTAATAATAGTAATTTCACTATCATCTGTGTATCATAATGGCCAAGCTAAGCCCAACTATTATTACCAAACAGATTTTAAGTAATGATTTTACTGATCTGAAGTAATATCATAAAACAAGGTTTGTTTTGAAAATAAAATTTCTTGTACATATACATGTGAATATAGTAAATTGCAGCAACAGATCTAGTAGAGTGGGGAGGGGGCTTTTTACGACACAGATTTACAAGGCATATAAATGATAAGGTTGAAAACACTCATATATATAATATGGATAAAAATCCAGAATTGGCACTCAAAATGGCCGAGTATTTTGGCCAATACTTAACTTTCACATGTGGGGATCCCCTTTTGGAAATACTGGTTTCGCCACTGAATTTGGTCCCCCTTGCCCTTTCATTTATTCTTTTTTATTCATCTAGATGGCACATCTGTTTTGGCATAAAAAGCATATTCTCTTAAGACCATGCATTTTGTGTCCAGATATGCCTCTTTATTCTGATGCTGATGACAAAGATTTGTTTGTTTGTTTGATTATTGTTTTACGTCACTCCACGATTATTTCACGTATATGGTGACGGCATCTGCCTGATGCACTGCATACAAATTTAGACCTTTGCAACGGACCCACCCGAAGCAGTGAGGGATCTTTTACGTGCCACGCCTACCGTGACACGGGACCTCGGTTTTTACTGTCTCATCCGAAAGACTGAACACCGGTGTGCCCCGGGCGGGAGTCGAACCCGCGACCTCTCGATCACGAGCCGAGCACCTTATCCACTAGGCCACACCGGCTTCTGATGACAAAGAAGACCACATCAAAAAAGGTAAATTTACTGTTAAGTGGTACAAGTATGACATCACTATTGTCAATTTATAATGATAAAGCATAGGTGTGTATCTGACATTTACCCTTCATTATTATAATTATTCTGTTTTAAGTCATCTGAACATTAAGATGAACAGTAAATCCCACTTTGCTTCCCAATACACAAGCATGTCTTTCAATTTAGAAGAATAATTTCTAGAAACTAAGGTTCTGCATCATGAATTGGCATAGTATAGATTCTTCACTGCTCCTGATAGGTCCTTTACCAAAGAAAAATAAAATGATGAAGCCATACAACATTCAAGGCTACTATTGTATAATAATGAAATACTCATGATGTGATTTAAAGCAAAAACAAAACAAACATTTTCCAATGTGATATGATTGAAAATGCAAGGTCCAGTGCTCCTGTATGTACTTTCATGAGCATAAACCTGCATTTTGTATCCAAACAGTTCATATTATGAGACAAATTACAGCTTTTGTCATTTACATTTATGCATGAATGAAGAAATAATGTATTCATTTCTGGCATTTAACTAATCAGGTCATTAATTAAAGTACCAGGAATGAATGCAAAGATTAGCAAAACATGTAAACGATTACCGGTATGAATATAATTTTTTGTACCTAATTGTTACAAATTATGAAATCATCAACTAAAACTTTAATAATTTCTAGAATCGTTCAAATTTTCTAGTTGTGATTTTAAATTTCTTAATTTTTAGATTCTAAAAGAAGTATTGGAGGACTCTGTAACCAAACCAGCCTGCCTCACCTGCACCATGTGACAACTCTACAGCTTATGATAAGGACCATGATGCTATCCAGTATGTTGCACTAAAACCTACAGACAAGCCTTCAATTTCCACCCAAACCACAAAGGTATCTATTTCCTTAAATATTTTTCTTACTTATATCACTGAATCATTCATGAAATATTTAACTTTAAATTCTGTAAACTATAAATATGTACATATCATGTAAAGGATATTGGAAAGTACTTGGTTCAAACAGAAAAAAAAATTATAGAAATACGGTACATTTTTAATTTCATGTATTGGTAAATTTTATGTCACCCTGATGTTTGCTGGACAAACATGGTGTTTTTTTAATATCATTACTTGTTCATTATCTGTTTTATGTTTACAGCATGTGTGAAAATTAAAGCATGTATTCATTTTGATTTTGTTGCAACTGAGAGAGGTTAACATTTGTCTTGAATTTAAAGCAAGCAATTGTAAACTTCCATCTCTTGCTGCATTTTCGTTTTTCATCAGCATGGTTATTATCCAGCTTGATCTTCAACAGCATGGATAATGAAGTACAATGAGACGTTTGTGTTATGTGTAAAGGTGGTAAGATTGTTTGATTTCTGTAAAATTACAATGAAGTCTTTTTCTGTCACAATTGGGGTCTTATATATTATAATTTAACCTATATTGTAAAAGTAAACATTCACTGAGTAATGAAAAATTCGTACAAATATATAAATGCCGATTTTGAGTTTCCTTGTTCATAAGTATCCTTCATTGTATATGCAACCTCACTCATTTACTGCAGTCCTTTTGTACTGACATGAAATATATACTTGAAATTTTCTGTCATGAAATTATGTAAATCACTCTAAAACTAAGGGGTATCTCCCTCATGCATAGCTCTGTCCTTAGACTGTTTCTTTGGTTCACTTTTTCAGTCATTTTAGTTTCAATACTGCTCTTCAAATATTTATATAATATGAGAATTCCAACCATTCGGCCACGAGCATCACTCAAGAGACATAAGTTGTCGAAATGTGCATTTGGTGCACAAAATAAAAAGGTATATATGTTCTATATCTATTATCAACAACTTGTAGCTCCCCAGATGGCTTACAGCTGTACGTTTTTGTCGGGATTAAGGTATGAGTCTTAGATATATACTGATGATACACTCGATTGTGATTAGTGATTGACCTCTTGACTCCTGCTTTTACACACACCATTTTTTTTGTTCTCCAGTGGGGCAGAAAATCTGCCCAAGTGTAGAGCAATAGAATTGATAGGGCACAGGCGACTACAATACAAAACATGAACACAATGAATATTTGCGATCTTGCATATTGAAACAAATGATACTCGTTTATGAAAGAAACTGCTATAAACAAGTGTAGGATTATTAACTATCCTAATCCTCAGTGTCCAACTCCACAAACTAAGAAAACACTTGAGAATTTTTACAATTTAATTTATTCCATTATACAATGTATAACATTCAAATGATTTGTCATTCATAATGACTTTACTTTAGATACTTTAGTACTTTATAGAAATAATCATGCACATTACATACTCTTTCATGTTGGATAGAATACAAAATACTTGATTTATCTAAATAATGCGCATGATAATTGAAATCTATTTTACAGTTCTGAGTACGATGTGTGTGAAACTTTGTTACACTTTACAGGACATCTGTCTAGTAAAGTCTCAGATTTCAATGAATTAATAGTGAAAATTTTACCTGACCGAGTCAATTTTACCAGAAAAATGTCAGGTGGTCTGGTGGGTTTCAGAATCACTATGAGTAATGACCGTGACATACTGACCCTAAACAAGAGGCCCAAGTGGGGCCTATATCACTCACCTGAGTACCTAGATGATCAGTCATGCAAGAAGGAAGAATTCATTTATTTTTTGCATTACTGTGACGACGTCAACACAAATGTTGAAAATATGTCAAATTTTATTTCAGACCAGAGTAAAAAACAACACTTTTTTGCACATCCATTCAGGTGATTTTGATATTAAGCATTTGCTTTGTCTCTGCAAGATGTGATTCGGGGCAACAAGTTAGTCATTTTCTTTAGGAGGGGCCTTTTGTTGACTGATTTCAAGTCTGAGTCATGAAAACAATTGTTTCAAATATTGTCCAGATCTTAAAATTGCCTAATTTCATATGTTGAGTGCTGCGAAACATCTAAAAACTTATTTAGATGTGTAAAGAAATGAAAAAAAATTTTTTGACCACAGCTGCATTTGAACTGCTACTCTCCATATTTCAATTACCAAGTGGTATATGTGCCATTGTGAGACCTACTTTTTAGACATGGTGGCATTATCTGTTAACTAATTTGGATGAAATTTACCAGATTGATAGAGGACTTTTAGTACTTCATGTATTCCATGTTTCATTAAAATCTTTCATGTGGTATAACAGCAGAAGTGAAAAATGTGATTGAATTGTTCCTATACACCCTCATTTGGAAGTCTTAAAAAATTCATGGAAAATCCAAAAATTGAGATATTGACAAAATTCTTTCAAAGTAACATTCCTTACCATAATTATGATCACAATAGTCCATAAGAAATCATCATTATCAATTAACTAGGAAATATGACACTTTTCTGCATTGAAATCACTAAGTCCAAAGAAATGTGGAAAAAAAATTCTAAAATTTGATTTTGGAAGGGAACCAAAATGATAATATGTCTTCACTCATCCCTCTAGATCATTTCTATGCATTCTGTTTGTCTCTGTATACAGCCCGTATGAAAAAGAATATTGTTAAAGGAGGGAACTCTTTTGTGACCTACTTTTGACTATGGTGGCGCCACCTGTGAAGAGGTCTGGACGAAAACTACAGAATTTGAAGAGGATCATAAGTGACTTATTTCTACCAAGATTTACTAAAATCCTTCGAACACTTTTGTAGAAAAAGTTAAAAATGTGAAAAATGGCCAACCCCAACCCCCCCCCCCCTTTTTTTTGGAAGTCTTAAAAAATTCATAAAAAATCAAAAAATTGAGATAATGACAAAATTCTTTCATAATAATATTCCTTATCACAATTATGACCAAAATAGTCATTAAGAAATCATCAATATCAATATCAATTAACTGAAAAACATGACACTTTTCTGCATTGAAATGACTAAGTCCAGAAACATTTCAAAAAAGCGTAAATTTCTATTTGAGATATCTTAAACCCGAACACAATTTTCAATAACCAACCTTTATAGATTGTTGAAATGCAATTAGTTTCCCCATTTATATACTGGTTCTAGAGGAGAAGATGTTTGAAGAGGGGTACCATTTTGGGCACTTTTGGCCCCGCCCTGGATCCACCTCTGAGGGAATCTGGATCCCGAACACAATTTTAGTAGGGGACCTTGAGTACATCATTTACACAAAGTTTGATCCAAATCTGCAATGTAGTTCCAGAGAAGAAGTCGAAAATGTGAAAAAGTTAATGACGGACGGACGACGACGGACGGCGCACTATGACTATAGCTCACTTGAGCCTTTGGCTCAGGTGAGCTAAAAAAAGAAAGTGTTGCAATGACAACACATGCAGCCTAGACTGTAGTAAGTTTATAACATATGGTAACCTACTCAAAATGCTTCATTTATGATTCATATGATCTGCATTTTGTATAAATTAAATGCACTCTTTTAGTCTAGCCAAGTGAAGTGGACACAGAGTGAAAAAGTAAAGACATGCTCGCAGGGAACTATGGCAATACCATCCAAAGTGGAGACTGTAGACACTTCATGCCAGACAGAAATATCTTTTTTTGCAAGGGTGGACTGTGCAACACAGCAAACAACAGCTGCAAAGTTTCATGATGATGAGGAGGAGGAGGTTGCTTTAGATGACTCTAGGAATGACTCTGAGGACAGTGATTCAGATATGGACTGGACTCCAGACATGGATGACGAAGATGATTATGAAGATGAAGATGATGAATTACGAGATGATAAAGATTATGAAGATGATAATGACATTGATGCAGACATGTAAGAAATAATTTTTAAGGATCTGACCCAAAAAAAAAGTTTTGGGTACCTTGAGGACTTCATTCATGATTAGTTTCATCAAAGGAGTTACATTATTTCTGAAGAAGAAGTCTGTTTGAGGTTTACTTATTATACACCCCCTTTCATTTCTAAATCTTGAAAAAAAAAATGTAGTAGAAGCTGTGTATGAAACATGAATGCCCTGATGACAGATTTGTCAGGATATAAGCTATTGTCCTAAAACTAAATTCTAAGGTCAAAGTCACACAGTCAATGTCACAGTTTAAGAAGAAAGGTCTTGTCATAAGGAATGCACATGTGAAACAACAAAGCCCTATCACTCACAGTTCAAAAATTTTGCAGACCAACAGACCCACAGATAAACAGACCCAAAAACCAAAAACCATATACCCCCAAATCTTCAATTATGGGTGGAATCGTACACATGCACATTTAGCCCTTTCAAACAGACTCACCAGAACCAGTGATGGATTTTATTAGTGTCACACAAAATGTCTAAAAAGTGACAAATTCCGTCTGCAGAAGCCTAATCATACAACAATGGTTATGGCATGGCTCAGGGCAAGACTAATGGACACAAATAGAGACATACAATGATTCCTACATACTCCCACCCACCAAACTCTGTTTGCAGGGCTTTAATGACATCCAATTTTTCGCCATGGCTTTTTATTTCTCTACAAGACTGACTTTGATTAATTCTTGTTTCAGAGACATCACAGAGGATGCTTCACATCCATCTAAGGAAAGAAAGTACCTTGTCTTTGAGTCGTGCTTAAAAGTTTTACTTTCCATCTGCTTATTTTGTCAATGTTTTTGTCGAGTGATCATAAAGAAATTCAATGGCACCATGGTTGTAATTGACTGCATTTGTATAAATGGTCATGTAAGGAGATGGTCAAGTCAACCGACCATGAACCGCCTTCCCATAGGGAACTTGTTGGTGGCTGCTGGGATCTTGTTCAGTGGTGGAAGTGCAACAAAGGTTATAAACTGTCTGAGGCACTCTGGTATTGTTACCTTTTCCGAGAGGACTTACAGACGGATTCAGGCCTCATACCTTATTCCGGCTGTAAGTCGAGTGTGGTCACGCTGTCAGTCTAGAGCCTTGGAGTCCTGTGAGGGTAAAGATGTAAAGTTGGGTGGAGATGCCCGATGCTGCTCTCCTGGACATACTGCAAAGTATGGTAGTTACACATTAATGGATCTGCTAACTGGCAATGTTCTAGATGTACAGCTTGTACAGGTTAACATCCTTTTCATATGTATTCAGTGTTTTTCATAAATTTCAAAATTAATATGCAATACAAACAAGGTGTGTTTGTGAAACACAAATGTCCAAGAAGTAAAGAAGTCTATAGAAGACAAAATTTTCAATGTCACACATTTTGACTTGCCCTATCTAGGGATAAATTAAGGTCAAATTTGCAATATATGATATAGTAACCCATGCCCCCTCCAGGGGTCAAATGATGTCAAAGGTTAAAGGTCTTTGTGACAGATGGGACTGACTCTGAAGTGAGGAATAAATAAATATTTCATGTTTTTTGTGCATTATTATTGCTCACCTGAGTACTTTGCACATATGATCGGAGATAGTTTTAACCACAGGCCTACGTATCTTTTTGGTGACCTGTATGGGCACTTAAAAGTAGAGAAAGAATTTACCTATATACACAAACAGCCTTTTTGTGTCTTGTTTTCTACCTGGTATGTGGGGGAAGATACTCTTGGGCATTGACGGAGTTGCAGTTGATGATGATGATGATGATGATGATTATAAGTACCAGTATGATGAAGATGATGATGACGATAATAATGAAGATTATTTTGACTATGATAAGGATGATGATCATGATCACAAAGATGATGATGAGGCAGAGGCCTAATATAGATATCAATACCTACAATCAAGAAAACTGAATTTATGAAAAAACTATCACTGAAAATTCTGTAATATTGTAATTCATTAAGATTTATACCAAAGAGTAAAATTCAATGTGTTGAAGTTTCATATTTTCAATATTTGAAGATAACTACCATAAGGGCATTTGTACTGTACTATCTCAAATCTTATGTTCACTAACATCAATACCAGGTTAGACATCATACATGTATATGTAGGTATATGTAATACCTGATATATATACATGTATTGCATGCTAGAGTAATATTAAAAATATGTAAATTACAGAGCCTTTATTTACATGATAGGTAACTGAGGTAAAGAATTCTTACAATATGGAATTGGAAGGCTTAAAAAGATCTTTAGCATTCCTAAAGTCACAAAATATGAAAATAACAGACATAACAACAGATCGGCACATGCAAGTCAAAAAGTACATGAGAGAAGGGGAGCCTACCATTAGGCACTGGTTTGATGTGTGGCATGTTGCCAAAGGTATATACTTCTTTTGCGCATTGTATAGAATTTCTCATGAAATATTGCATTCTTTTCAAAGAAAGAGATGGAACTGTTTTTGTATTGCCCTTGTTCAAAACTTCTACATCAAGACATGTTAGATACTTACAGCATTCAGTTTTCTAATATCTATTTATCACGTAAATTAAGAGAATTGTTGTCACCCACACAGACAACACATTTTACCTTGAACTAAGTCACTGATGAAGGTGATGGTCAAGGCATAGCACCATTGGTAATGTCTTGTCACAAGGAATGCAAATATAGATGTACACATAAACTAATCTTTTAGCTGTGATAAAGCATAAACATTTAACACATGTTATTGTAACATTACTGTCATAAATTATATATACAAATTTAAGGAATCTACAAGAAGATCTTTGCATTAAGCAAGAAAAAAGGCTGCGAAATATTGGGCAAATAGGCACATTCCATATCAAACCATCTGTACTGGACTGCTGCTACTAGTCAAGGGAATGGGGATGAAGTTGAAGATAAATGGGTATCGATTTCTAACCATGTGTGCAATGTTCATGAGGGACATGGACCCCATTATCCACAATGCCAGCATGATGCTATTGTTAGAAAGAAATGGATTAAAGAAGGTACACTGTGCAATTCTTTTCCCTTTTAATATTTTAACTTACCCACTTTCTATCAATTAAGACCCATGAATGTCAAATGTGATACATTCACATACTTTTAAGTGCCACAGTCAAACGATACTAATTAACTTAATATTTTACACTATCCGTTAAAATCATATACAACCACTACCATACATGTCTAAATGTACTTTTTTTATGAACCTTGCTTCTGAGAAATATCATAAAGTATTTAACACCTCCAGATTCAAAACCACACAAAGAACTGAAGGCCATAATTTTGAATACTAGAATAATCAAAGATATACGCCAACTGTCGCCAGCAGAACAAACTTCACAACTAGAAGCATACCACAAAGTTGTTTGTCAATTTGCCCCCAAGTTTCTGCATTTCTTTTATGACTCTATGAAAGCAAGGTAAGCTAGATGAAGCAAGAAGCTCAATGACTCAAAGCCTTTAGTACTTGTCTTAAGTTTGCACTTTTTATCATAATTTCCTACGGATATACACGTGTACCCATTTACTGACATATGATTATTTCTCTTTAAAGATTGTTATTGGCAGCAATGCACACCAATGCAAACAATAAAAGGAAACCAAGTAGTTAAAAAAGATGGCAGTAAGAGGTGGTCTATTTCATTTCCTAAATATAAACAGGGTGGTCATGTGGTGAAGGCTGTGAAAGAGGACTGTTCTTATGGTATGTATATCTTTTTATACGGAATTTGTGTTTTCAAAATTCCTAATTTGTTTATTCTTAATTCCTCACTATTTTCATAGAATGAAACGCACTGCTACTGGTGGCACTAAAGTGCAGAAAAAACTATTTTTAGCATGAACATCACAGTAAAAAGCTTCAACAGTGTGTTTAAACCCTCAATGAAGTACATAGTATGCATGCTAAAGAAAAAAATTACAGATTCTCTACCTCTCATGGTTCAAAATTCTGGTAAAACTTAAAGTTAAAAACAGACAGATGAGGCTAAGCTGACAAATAGATAAACAGACACTGACAGAACAACTAAGTCAATAACCATGGCATAATTTGTAAACTCTGGTCATACGAACCTTTGTGTGAAGTATTATGTTTATATTTCTCATGGTTGCTGGGATTTGATTTTGCTTCAACCAAAAACGTTAACCAAAATGTTGCCGGACAGACAGACAGGGCTAATCTATAGACTGGAATTGCTTTGCAATCCGGCCATAAACAATATGCCCCTGATCAATAAAATATGGGGCATAAAGAGGAACATGTAAATGCAGATTTTTAACACTTCTTTCTTGTCTTTTAGAGACATGTATCTATCAATATTCTTTTACCACAGGTTACATTAGTGAACTTATGTTAGAAGTCATCACTCTTCGAGAGGAATTTCCAACATATTCCAGATCTTTAGAAGCACATAAACATTATACACCTCCAAATCCATCATCTCAGGCTAGACGTGTGTATCAAAAGGATGAAGCTGTGCTTGCTCACAAATCTAGATTTAATAAGAATAAATAAAGTAGAAAAATCTTTCTTACTCAAAGTGTACTGAATGGTTGTAAGTAATAAATGAAAAATTCTAGTGTAAAAGTGAATAACAATAAATGGAAAGACACAGCTCTTTTGTGGAGTAATGTTCAGGAGTTCAAATGAATCCAATAATTCTATAATGTGTCAAGATTGTGACTTTCACCACAGAATTATGCCAATAACACCTGAGTATCATTTCTATAAAGTTTCATCAAAATTCATATGATTTACATTCTATGATTCATTTATGGACAAATGACAGAGTATCTCACTAGCATAACTACTAAACAGAAAACATTACATATATTGTGTATTCATGTAGATTCAGTAATCTCTGGCATACGCAAATCCTGAGTAAGTTTCAGAAGGGAAAGCATTTCTGATGGCTGTAACAGCACATGCAGGAATCACACGTCTATTCTTCTTCCCCAATTTGTGCCATATCCATCTGGTGAACCTTCTATAGGCTATATATCGATAAACTCTGAAATTCGAAGTGTGAAAAAAATAGGCATCATTTTGATTTTCACATCTAAATTGATCGTCAATCAATGCATTTGTAAGAGGGTTGACCTATCAGAAGATAAGGGGTAATACAATTAACACATCTTCACAGTACATGTATTGTAATATAAATATTGCAATTTTAGGAATAGCATTTTGATATTTTTGAATTTGATACAGTACAATATACATGTATCACCAATGTATGATTTAGAAAGAAACAAATAGTTTATGTTTGTTTTAATTCTGTTTTACTTTATGCAAAAATTGTTTCAAGTACATATATATCATACGCTATTGTGAAAGTATCTATAGATTTTTTTTATCTTTGCACTGGATTAATCTGAAGCAGTGAAGAATCATATTTTGTGTGCCATGTCTACTGGTGCCCATGACACTGGGCCTTGGCTTCACTGTCTCCTCCAAAAGACTAGATACTTATGTGGAACCAGTGGGGTTCAATCTTGCAACTTCTTGGTCTCTTTACCTTAACAAACTCTTTTCTGTTGGTACATTTTGGGCTTGAACCCATGAACTTTCACTCACTTTACTCTAATAGACATTTTTCCTTTGGTACATGATGGGCTCAAACCTACGGTATGACTTCTCTGTCACTTTTCCCTACCAGTAATAGACAATTTTCTATTTGTGCTGTACATGATGCCATATATACTACATTTCCAAGGGTGTTAATTAAGACCTTAATGCTTGGATTGGGAGTTCATAGTAAAATGACATAGATTTATGCAGCAAAAAAATCATGCATGTATGTCTGGCATGTAGCCAGGCATAAAATTAAACATTAATGGGAAAAGGTGCATGTACTTGAATATTTGAGTTACTTCCAATGTCTGTCATTGTAAAGTTGAAAATGTAGTATATATATATCTTATTCATGCTACCTGTTAAATGTTATTTTGTATGGTTTTCGGGGGGAGGGGATATTGTCAATATTTACACTTAACTGAAATATCTATGTTGCTTACATGTATGATGCAATAGCTTAATACTGACCTAATATAGCGAAAATTCAGGTTTGAAGGAATTACATACCTAATTTGGTTAAATTATACACAATTTTTGTGTCATATACCTCCAAATAAAGAATATGCTGGACAAGGAAAGTAACACCAACTCCCAATAAATTTTATGAATCAGGAACTACATTGTATCACATGTTTTTTGTACATACAGACATAAGTCTTCTTATTTCTATATTTCTTCATCAGGCCAAAATAAAAATGTTAATTCTGCATTATATTCCCCCGCCCTTGATGCAATTTTCTACATGTACCCCTGGTCCATTTCTTGTTAATTTTTTAAATTTAACTTATGTCAGAATATATGAAAATGGCACAAAACATGCATACTATTACCAAATTCTGCATCTTTGATTTTGGTTCTGTATTTATATTTAAACTCTGAAAGTTGATTAGTAATGTCATCATCATTCAATGTTTACCTGGTCTAATTCATCTTACTCAGTACCCAATTCCTCTTAAAACAGTAGAATAAAAGATAAAATTTGACTCACCTCAATTTACTTATTTTTTTTTTTTTATAAAAGTTGAATAATAATGTAAAATTTTCATTTTTATTTTGGCTTTAGGATTCAACCGTTTCCATATTTTTATTTTTTCTTTAATTTACAAATTACATGTATGTTTATTATGTTGATAATTTCAAAGTTGATATAAGAAAATTAAGATGCTAAATTATTAAAATATATTAAAACCATGTCAGCATTTTTTCTTGTCGAAAATTGATTCATTTTTGTGTTGTACATGTATAAAGTATATGTACATGCACAATGTGGTTGTAAATCAAATATGAATGAAACTTCTTTCTCAAACACATACTCATGAATAGGTTCCTCATTGCCAATGGGGCCATGATCATCGAGAAATTCATAGAATGAAACTTCTAACACATGACGATTCAGGCAATTGCCATGAAACCCCTCATGCTCTGTTATACATTGCATGTCATCTGCTATTTTTTTCTTTGATAGGCAAAACATCTTTGCAGCAAAGACACTCTCTTACTGAAGGCATTATGCTGCAATTTCTACACTTGCACCTGCAAGAAGTTTTAGTGCTTTATAATACAATAAGAATTACTAGCAATGAGCAATATTACTGGTATATCTATTATCAGTGTATTGTGCTATCTCAAATGGCAACAGTAATACTGCAATATGAAATTGAAAGACTGATATCAGTGATGCAATCATTGCTGATTAAAAAAAACTTTTACAATAATTAATATGGCCTATTTATATGTTATAACTACTGTTAGGAAATACATAAAACCATAACAGATATCTCATCTCAGATCCAAGGACAGATAGTGAATTCATGAAACTGCTATACAAAGTGTAACTATAATTAAATCTGCATTACAAATGTATGTTTTTTCTACATGTATTTCCTAGTGATGAAACAATTAGGAATGTAAAGCCAGCTAAAGCACTAAAACTTCTTGCAGTCAGTGTCACTGGTCACATGTAAAATCATGAATGCTATTTGACATAAAAAAGAAACCTTTTTATTAGATCCTATACATAATGTACAGGTACACCTACATGTATGTCTATATTGATCAATATCGAAGAAGTACCAAACCGTTAATTATTCTCAAAGTCCAAGGACAGATACAAAATCATGCAAGTTTCAAAAAGGAACCTGTTGTGAACCCTGAAATACTGAAAAATTCCGAGGGGAGATTAAGCGTCTCCTGTTTGCATGCATCACCCATCACAGCAGTTCTTAAGAATCATGTCAAAATCAAGAGTTTTGGTTTTCTAATTGTACATACGAAAACATACGAATACAAAACTGGTATACAAGGTCATATTTGGTGTTCACTGAACAGGTCATTTAGTCACATTCCAGAATATTATCACTCATACTAGAAAGAGGCACATGATGTTATGCATAATGTGCATGTACATGTATGTCTATGATTGTACATGTAACATGATAAGGAAAAAAGTTATTTTGCACTTCTTTCATGTCCTTAACATGTTACAGAAAGTGACTCAAAATCCTATGAATTTTTACACTATGTCCCTGAAAACTGTGTCCAGTGGACATTTTTGATGCCCACTCTAAAAATGCCCACTGTGACCAGTGGGCAAATGAAGTTCCACTCGGACTGTACTGTAATATTCTTTTACTTACATATGTATATATTTTAGCAGTTTTGTGCATGTTGCTTTTATTTATGAAATTTGACATTTACAAAGTACAGGTGATGCATTCTCTTAGATGATAATTGATGTGGCCGTACCTAATTGAAGACCTACGGGTAATTGAAGACCTACATTTATCTCGACATTATTATTAGAAAACAATTTCATATACATGTTTATCATGCTATAAAAATGTATATTTCACAAAAAATTATATAACTTTGTGTTTTTATAGCATGCAGATAATGTGTAAGTCTTCTCAGTGTGGATCAAAATGACCGCCATTACAGTTGTATACTCAAGTGTGCTGTAAACATACAATACAGTAGTCAGAACATTTCTGATCTTATTTCTTTATATATATTAATGTATATCTAAACAAAAATATCCGCTCCTGAGCTACAATATCACATTTCATAAATGGCAATGAATTTTTAATTACTCCATAAAATAGTAGATCTAATGGCGACCATTTCGATCGAAGGAAGACATACACAATATTTTGGTCAAAAATGCAGTATAAATTATCAATATTACAGAAATAAATATTTATATTGTCTTTTTTTAATGATAAGGATCACATTTCCAATAACAGTTTTAAATAATAATGTCTCTAGAAATGTAGGTCTTCCATAGGTCTTACGTAGGTCTTCAGTTACCCGTAGGTCTTCAATTAGGTACGCCGATTGATGTAGGCAGATACATGAAAGATATATATATTTCTATTTCTTTCTTAATTGTCCTATGTAGCTAGAGTAGCGAAACTGAAAAGCAGTCAAAACCAGAAAAAAAAAATGTGTACGTACCACACATCAGGCGGGTCTATGTTGAATTCCTCTTCACTACCACTGCTCGAAGTCGAACTACCATCACTCGACTCCCCTCCGGCTCCACAATCAGATGAATCTTCGGGCTCAAACTGATATGGAGCCACCACAAATGCTACTTCCTCCTCGTCCGACATCCTTATATGATTATCGTAAAACGTTAAAACGTTAGGAACGCCGAAAATAGATGACTGGTACAGTGTTGTAAAATATACTTTCACTTCGCAGTAGGACCATTCGTACGTCACTTCCGATAAATAACGCCTCTAACGGCTATATTTTCTAAGGGCGGTAACTCTTGATCATCGTATTACCTGTATTATTTCCTACCTGTCGTATGCACTAATGCATGTTTTTAAAAAATCATTCATCTCGACATCCTTTTCTGAATGTTAAATACTACTTAAAAAATGCTTTGTTTTAATATATAAGTTTTCTGTCCGTTGAACTTTAAACCCAGCGTGTTGATACTTTCAAACCTCTAGATTAAGGAGACCGTGTCTAATACGGATACGCAGCATGTCTGCGGAACCTCACGCTCGACCGACGGTTAGTTCAATAATACGTAATTCGATTTCATTTTTCAAAAAAAAAAAAAAAAAAAAAATTAAAAACCCATATTTACTCATAGTAATAATGTCATCTGAGGTCTGACAACCCATCGAAGAATGACGTATCTGCTTATTACGTTATAAGTATTACAATTGAAAATCTTCAACATACACCTTCTGTTACAAATTATGAATGGATTTTTAATGTTTTTAGATATCTTAACGATCAATATTTTTTCTTTTTTTTTTTTCTTTCATTTATAGTTAACTCAGTTAAATAGTTAATAAACCTTGTCCTTGTACTTAGACTGAGATCTGTATCTTTTTTCCTAATAAGTCAGTTAAGCTTAACACATTTTCAATAGATATAAAACATATATACCTTCCAAATATGTGCAGCAGGTGCGCATTTCGACAACCTGTGTCTCTTCAGTGATGTTCGTGGCCGAATGGTTGGAATTCTCATATTATAAAGATATTTAAAAAGCAGTATAAAAAAGCAAAATGACCGAAAAAGTGAACCAAAGAATCAATCTAAGGACAGAGCTAGGCATGAGGGAGATACTCCTTAGTTTTAGAGTGATTTGCATAACTTTCTGAAGGAAAATTTTAAGTATATATCTCATGTCAGTTCAGAAGCACTGAAATGTAGACCGTTAGTTAAAAAGCACTGAAAACTACACTGATGATTCCCTCGGTTCACCAGCAGTGACACCGGCCAAGTGGTTATCATAAATAGAAAACATATATACCTTCTTAAAAAAAAAAAAGAGAAATACATCAGACAGGTGCTGTCACCATATAAGTGAAATTATCTTGGCGTGAAAATAAACAATAAAAATCCAAACAAACACACACGGAGTTATTTTCTTCCGACGGATAGTACACAGCAGACCCGTCTTTTCAATTTCAAATCATTAAGACATGGGGCAAAAACCAATTGGGGACTGCAGACATCTTTGTCCCCTGAAGGTCATTTATTAATATCAATTTCACGAGATCATGATTCTAGGACTACTGTCCGATCCATTGGAAATCAACCCATCGGCCATCACGATCTCAATCAATATTCATCAAATGTTCAAAAAATGTACACTCAACTTGGCATATTGGCCAGACTTGAACACATGAAAACGTTCAGGGTCGGTTCGATTTTGTTTATTTTACTGTGTCTTTGCATGGATTTGAATGATATTTCAAAGAATTCTTTCAGGGGTTTTGGCTCTTTAATGTAATTCAGAATTCAAGGGGACTTTATCACGGGCTTTCTTAAAATGATTAAACAAGGTAAGGGCCTGAACCTCGTTTCCTCTGATTGTTAGTTGGGCCTCCTACAGAGCAGAGGATTTTGCTAATTGTAAGAGGGTCAAAGATGACTCATTTATATTTATACGATTCGTATTTCTACCCTCACATTATTTGTGGTCATATATTGGAAGCTCTTAAAATAAGTAAACAGTTTATACTTGTATTCTGTATGGAGAATTATGTAAAACTTTTGAATGTGTGTTCATCTGTTGTCCTCCTTTTGTGGTGAGTAATGGTCTATTAAACTAGCTAACCACAACCACACCCATTGTATTTTCCATAGACCGTCCTACGTCGGTACTGCCAATGCAACTCAATGAAAGAAATTCTGTGCCTTTCATGCTTTTATTTTCTCTCTGCACTGCACATCCATGATATATAGCCACTGTAGATATCCATCCGATTATTCCTGGAGTCACAGTTAGAGTGTTGAGAACTGACATACAAAAATAAAAAATGCCAGCCGCATGTAGTTTTAGGATTCCGCCCTCATACAGAACGGGTAGCATCTCAGGATATCTCCAAAGTCTTGGTCTTGAAGAAATGATAGGGTCACAATTCTATTCCTTCACTCTTTCTTCTAACATAATCAATGAGAAAGAAACCAGGGTTATCTTGATATATATTCAAACTGGAAATATGCTGGTAGATAAATATGTTGGTAATGAACGTCGAGCCAGGATTATATCAGCAATTGGGTAGATAGAATAATTTTATATCCTTTAAGTGCTTGGTGACATTTGTAAAGCTGGTTCAATGTGTATTTCCCTTTCTTGATTATATGTTCCAGATCTATTTTCCCTTTTTGTTAGGTCTTTTTTCAACAATTTGTTCCTTTATTATCGATGTATAAAATGGACAAATTTCAGTATATTCTGTAGACATGGCTTGTAAAAAAAGGAAAGAAGATATGTGATTTTAATAAGAAATAGAATTGGAAAGATAATGAGTACAGTACAGTACAGAAAAGGAAGAATAACTAATAAAATTATGCAAGTAAAAATGTCCATGAAATGAAGAAATAAAAGTACGGAAATATTAAAGAAAGTAAACAACGATAGTCTATCAATGGATCAATCACATCTCGAAGTCCATGGAATAGAAGGAAAAGTATCGGATATGCAAAAAAAAAATGTAAATTATTTCGTAAATTGCTTAAGGTACGAAGGAAATCGAGATGTTTTTTTTCTGACACCACCACAGGCTCAACGTACTATCGTGGATATTAATGCAACCATGAAATCAGACCACCCTTAAATATATGACCAACAACACACAGAGTATATCAGCAAGGTTTGTATGAGATAAAATTCATACTGAAGAGTAGAGAACGACAGATATGTACAGAAAGGACAGAAATTAATTCCACTATTGATAGATACATTTTACTAGTAGCAACATACCTTTATCATCTGCGTACGGTGTTTATATATTCCGATTCTTTCGATATGCGCGAGTATTGCTCTTTCATTTATCGAAGCTACAGTTGGGTGCAGTCCTAACCTAACATTCAAGTGCACTTAACAAGTGCACTTTAAGTTTAGTTTTTCGTCCTGAATACCAGTCATAAAGTTTAGTCAAGTGCACTTGATATTAAGTTTACTTTAAAGTAATTTCTTCCTCAAGTTTACTATCACATGACACCAATTTTACTTTTCACGTTTGTTTATTACATTAATCCAGTTTCGTATAACACGATAGAAATAATTGTCTTATTATGTACAATTGCATATTATATATATATATATATATATATATATATATATATATATATATATATATATATATATATATATATATATATATATATATATATGTATATATATATATATAACTCGTCATCCAATATTACCACTTGCTTGACAGTATTTTTTTTTTTTTTTTTTTGGTGCTTATTTTATCACTTATTTGTTTTTCACTCCCATTTATTTCTGTTATTTATTTTCTTTGTCCTTCTATCTATAACTTCTTATCACCTAGTCTAATTACCTCCAGTAGGTCAATGCAAATACATTTTAGAGGGCGATACTTGACCTGTAAGCAAGCTGTTAGCTTGTGTTTGGCTCATTTCCTATTAGATACCGCATAGTGAAACGCTCATTATGTAGCCAATTCAAGAAACCAGTTTTTATTAGACTAGTGCTTTGTATATATTTTCTATCTTTCTTTTCGTGTCTTTATATTTATGTAAGTGTTTGTGTGTGTATGTCGGTACTGCCATTGGAACTCAATACAATAAATTTTGTCTTTCATGCTCTTATTTTCTCTTTACACTGCACATCTATGACATTCGGCAAAGGTAGATATCCATCCGACCATTCCTGCAGTGACAGAAAGAGTGTTGAGGATTCCGCCCTCATACAGAACGGGTAGCATCTCAGGATCTCTCCAATGTCTTGACCCTGATGGAATGAAAGGGGTTACAATTCTGTTGCTTCACTCTTTCTTCTTACACAATCAATGAGAAAAAAAACTAGCGTTTTCTTGATATATTTTCAAACTGGAAATATGCTACTTAAGAAAAATAGATAAATACATTAGTGGTGAACGTGAGCCAGGATTATATTATCAATTTGGCGACGGCAAAATCGTTTTATATCCTTTAAGTTCTTGGCGACATTTGTAAAGATGGTTCAATGTCTATTTTCCTTTCCTGATTATATGTTCTAGATCTATTTCCCTCCCCCCCCCCCTTTTTTTTTGTCTATTGTCAGCAATTCGTTCCATTAATATCGATGTATAAAATGGACTTTATTTTAGTATATACTGTAGACATGGCTGTTAAAAGAAAGGGAATAGGACATTGGATTGTAATAACAAAAAGAATCGGAAAGATAATGATATCTCAGAAAAAAGAGGCTCAGTTATGTGGCAGAAGTCACCATGGAGTTATACAATACATGAATATAAATAATATACTAGAACATATAACACATTACAAAAATATTTGATTGTAGTGCAATTACGATACCGACTTAGGACGGTCATTTAATTTGACAAACATTTTGACAGAACAAGTACAGAAAACGAAGAATAACCAATAAAAATTATGCAACTAAATATTTTCATGAAATAAAGAAAAGTACGGAAAGATACAGAAAGTAAACAACGATAGTTTATCATCGCAGTTCATGGAATAGAAGGAAAAATATCTGATATGCAAATGGTTTAAATAAATTCGTAAATTCATTAAGTTACGAAGGAAATCGAGGTACTTTTTCTGACACCATTACAGGCGCAACGTACTAACGTGGATATAAATGAAACCAGACTATCTTTAGATATATGACCAACAACACACGCAGTACCTGTATATGTATCAGCAAGGTTTGTATCAGATAAAATAGATACTGAAAAGTAGAGAACGACAGATACATGTATGTACAGATAGGATTAATTGCCCTATTGATGGATACATTTAGTAACGATGCAATTTACGGCAAAATATACACAAATACATGTATACGCCACAGAAGAAAGACACCTGACTTGTCCAATGACAGAATTGATCCTATTGCAGAAAACGAAGAAAGCGGTGGGGGGGGGGGGGGGGGGGGGGGGGGGGGGGGGGCATATCTCTTTCTCGACAACACTTTACTCTTGCACTAAAGATATTGTGGTATGTCTAATTCTCCGCGATTCGCGGCTAACTATTTTGAAGCGGACTATCGCATTCACATTGCCGCAAACCACTTCGACACCGCTATGGTCGATCGCTGTGACTCACCACAACTTCACGGATACATCGCATACCTATTGAATGTAGATTTAAGCATCATAACGTATTGTCTAAATATCGAGGTTTAACACGAGTAGATCTGCATAGGGGTTATTTGTAGACCTATAAATATTACAAGTTTATTTGAGGGTTATTATTCATTGAATATCCTCTAAAGATGCCTTGTCAGCTATCACCCAAAGACGTCAGCCATTAACTTGTATGCTATGAATGTGACAATGTTTCAAATCCGATTCAGGGGACGCTTCCGCGGCAAAGACTTTTAAGTTTAATTCTGTTTTAATTATCATTACAAAATACAATTTCTCTCACGATTTTACAAATTCAAGAAGCAATCTGGTTAACGTATCTTTTATTTATTCCGTACTTACTACGTCTATACTGCAAATGCGGAATAAAAAGAAAGGCTTTCATTAAAATTGTCGTCAAAGTAAACTCGAAGTCGTCTCTTTCTACAGAGAATATAGGCACTTGTATTTAGATCCCTTTTTGATGGAATAAAGCTGCTAAGAAAGATCAACCAAGGCAATCAGTAGTGTAAGGCATTGAAATTCGGAAGTCGGAATGATACACAGGCTGTATTCATTAGTAGTGGGATCCTTTCTGAATTTGATTAAAACATTATTTGATTATTTGCTTAACTGGATGCTGAACTTACTCAATGGGCATTTTAAAAAGCAGTTCTCCATAGTTGACGTACGCGTATACATTTTTGTAGATACATGTAGTACGGTCACCGCGGAATCCCCGCAATGATGCGGTGATTCCGTAATTACCACAGGGAAAGTAAAGAGGGAAAATGGCGATAATCTCTGAGTATCTCAGTCTTAAATACATCGCGACGATGATATGACAACTGGACAATAGCCGTTCTATGTAGTGCATGCAGGGTCAGAGTGATTTTAATACATCTACATGTTAAAATGATTAATAATTAAAATCTACATGCATAAAAAGACAAGTGACTATATTATGAAGAACATTTTTTAATATAAAAGTTTGAAGAAGCAGATACAATATACTATAAAATAGAGTTACCTCCCGTTGCATACTAAGCTGGAGCAAATGTGTTAATACCTTCCTATTTGTATATGAAATGCGGGAGGGAAGGGCAGTAAATGGTCTAGTGATGATGAGTATTTCCGAGATACTGACTTAGATCATGAGGTGAATAAGGATCCTTTGACATAGCTACTTGATCATACTTCATAGCCATTTTAAATTTCTAGTTACTCTTTATTACTTAACAATTTATTGTTAAACTGCCACTTCCATTTCATAGAAGTTTTCGTCCATATAACAATCTCAAGATAAGGTGTTTCTTGTAAATGTGCGCCTTAACATGCTTCATATCGAACCATGATCATTTCTCATGTCTGAATCTTCATGTTAAAACTTGATGATCTATCAACAGTACTGATTCTAATTTCAATTAAACCGTTTATATAACAATATATTATGGTTTAAACATCGTATTACATTTTAAAGTAATACAGTGGGTATCGCCAATATACTGGGGATGCTAGGGGTTAGATATTTGAGTACCATGTTATTGGTATACTGGTATGCTAACTTCCAAAGAGTAAAGGGAAACAACAGGTAGTATAACAACCTGATCACCGGTAGGTAGCGATGCTTACTCTCATTAGATAAATCATACTAATTACGGTGTTATAAGTATGTTTGCTACAAACAACCGTCATGGCCGATAGAAGTTATCAATCAGGTGCTTTCCTGTATGTCTATTGTTACACAGCTGAATTATATTTCTCTTTTCCCCCCTCACCAGCATTCTCTCAAAAACCATTTTGTATTATATAGTACTTTAAACCAGTACATTACAGTACAGTACAGTATTTCGTTTTGATCAAATGTGGATTCTCGGAAAATCAAAAGAACTGTTAATATAGCATAAGTCAAGTCTAAACGTTAACTTAAAATAGTAATATGATTTTACGACACACCACACGACATAAAAATTTGATTCAGAAGTGAAACCAAAGACAAAAACACTGGGGTTTTTTTTTCTCACACACTTGACTTGTCAAACTGTGCAGCTGATGCAAAAGACGTTTTCAAAAGGATGGATTCATCCCACGGTGCATCTGTCTAAAACAATAAGAACATTTGTAGTTAATTCATAGTATGCCATTCAGCAGCACAGAGGATATTATAATTTTATATGCCGGAAGGACAGACAGGCTGATGAGTATTAATCACAAAAGTATAATGAAACGTGATTAACTAATATGTCAAGTTATCATAAAGAGCCGTAGCAGGAGGAATATGAGGTAGAGTATCATCTTCATAATCATCATTAGCAGCTGTGGTAGTAATAATAGTTGTGGGAAGAGGAAAGGAGAAGTGGCAGTAGAAGAAGAGAATAAGTGGACGTTGTAGTGGTAGCAGCAGACGGAGACGAAAATAGTAGTAATAGTAGTAGCAGCGGCGGCGGCAGCAGCAGCAGTAGTACTAGTAATTTGGTTTTTTATTTATTTATTTATTTATCAGGATCTTTCAATGAAACGCTTCTTTTTTTCATTACACTTGTTATTGTTATTATATTTTATTCTCAGCAAAACTTTCGCTAGAACTTTCTGAGAAATGGTTTCATTTGCTAACTTCATTTTTTTTTTTTTTTTTTTTTTTGGTATTTATACTACAGAGTGGAAAAATCGGTTTAATACATGAAACATTGAACTTTGAAAAAAAAAAAGAAATCACGTTACTATTGCTTTTTATACTAGAATCTTCTCCATCATGTTCTACAAGTAAAGCTCTTAGAATGACGGCGAGTATCGACCTCCTATTGTAAAGACGAAAATTTATAACGTAATAGACATTTCTTTTTTTTTTAAGATAAATCAATATGTGAAACCCTTTCCAATGATAATTTTGTGAATATCTGATTTGTGTATACCAATATGAAGATACGAAAATATATAGAGCATGTATTTCTCTCGATATCACAGTAAAATTGATATTATTCAAAATACGTAATGTATGCGCGCGGCATGATGAACAAAATGTCGACAATGTCCTGCCATAAACATTTAGTTTCATCAGGAGAAGCGATTCATTGTGCATGTTACGTATTTCTATTTGTCTTCCAAGAAGACGATGTTTGTGTATGTACACACAATGTGTCATTTCATAATATTCAATTACTACTCATTTTGATACTAGTGAAAACACTAATTTAGATATTTTCATACATTATATATGACACATTCGATGTGTAACATTGATCAAAATGTAGGATAGATATTACATGAACGTGTAGGTCGTCAATTATTTCAGATCTATAATTCGTAATCGTATAAATGGGTATATTTCGTAAAGTACATATATGACATTCAGGTATACATATATTATTATTATAATACAAACTGCTCAGCAAAGTACAGAGGTCAAACACTTTGGAAATTTGGGTTTAACCATGTTCGTATAGGTTCTATTTGAAGGAAGTTTTAGACGTAATAGTGCGACATGGATGTTGAAGTATTTAAAAGTAGACAACTCTGGTTATGTTTGCCAATCTAAGCATGAGAGAAATACCTTATGTTCAGCCTAATTCGGCGCTACATAACTCAGTCCTGTCCTGTAAGCGTTTTATTTTTGAATGGAAAAGACAGTCTAGTAATTCCACAATGGCTCTGTTGTATAGGTCCTATGTCATCAACATATTACTCATTTGATAAGCTTGGTGTAGTATGAAATAACAACAAATAGAATGTTCGTAAGATGATTGCCAGGTAAAGGATTATCATTGACGTTTTAGGCGTATAATTAAACACTTTGTTCAGCCAAGTATGTCTCTTTCTTCTCTATCTTCCCTGATTCTGTTCATCCTTGTTGAAGACCCGACCTCCACTCCCTTTTTCATGTTACGTCAGTAACAGGAAAGATCTGACCATTAATTTTTCGTTTAAGGGGTTCCTTAAAGTTCCTTCCTTCTAACTTGTATGGGTTTGGTCTAGATATAATGAAGGAAAGAATGCTTATTTAAATGCAACTTTGGAGATGCTCTCTCTCCCCCTGGGCACTTGATCTCAATATATAGGGGTTCACATATGCTCTTCAAGTAGATATATTTGGTTATTATCCACTTGGTTTTACTTTTCACTGATTTTGTATGTCATCTAGTTTCATGATTTTCAGACTTATGGTTTGGATTTATCCATCATCTGTTGATTGCTATAAGTCAATGCACTCTGTCTTTATAGACATATAGACAGTTTTTAAGTAGGAGGGGGATGCAAAAGAACTAAATTCTCAGTAACGCTAAATAGCAGCCAAATCATACAGAATGTCCAATACACCATTCGATCAAAAATGTTTTACACATTAAAAACGAAATGTGTTATAAAGATCGAAGACTTTATCCTCTTTAACTTTTTCCTGTTTTATATGTATAATACAAACCGTTTGTGTGTGGTACCGATGTCATACTATGTTAATTTTGGTTTATTCATGTTCGTATAGGTTTAATTTTCAGTACGTTTTTAGACTACATAGTTCGGCATCAATGTTGATGTATTTAATGTTGAGGTCGGAGAATAGATGCTGGCTGACTGCGGGCCACTTCCAAAGACGCTATCACATCTGCAATCGATGGGCGGGCCGGTATGGTAACCTAGCTTTTAAAAAACTTCGGAGTTACTAATGCTAGAAAGTTATTCAGATGGTTTTTACGAAAAAGAAGTAATATCGCCGACTTAGCAACGGCATCAATATCGATTGAACGTCGATATTGATATCGCCATGTCGATATATTAATGCCGTTGCTAAGTCTGCGATTTTACTTAATTTGATAAATGTAAAACTCTTTACTGCATTAAAACGTTTACTTCTCTCTTACAAAATTATGAGGTATGCACATCTACATATAACTGACTGTTCTTTTCTGTAAAATTATTCAAATATCAATAAGGAAATAACACGTAAAAACAAAGAACAAGGGAAAAAGTATTATGCATAGTACTAAACGGTACTGCTGCAGCCTATAAGATATAACATATGTTGATAATATTGATATTTTTCGAAAGTGAGAGAAGTGACTATAAACAGGCACAAGCTCGTTATTACTGATTGTCCGTTTTGAATCGTGCATTTATACACATCATTCTTTTTTTTTTTCTCCAGTGGGACAAAAACTCTGCCCAAGATGAGAACAATAAATGTATGTGGTTACTAAAATACAAAACATGATCGGAGCGTGTATTTGTGATTTTGTTTGTCCAGGGTACTCATTTGATTTGTATTTTATCGTTCGATCATATTGTGCCATCTCCAGAGAAAAATACAAATGCAATTCCGTCAAATGCAGACACAGTACAAGTTTTGCCATCACAATCCCCCTTTTATTTTTGTTTGTTATATAGAAATGGGCTTATATCGCTCAATTTAAAAAGTTTTCTCATTCTCTATATGGTTGAAAAAACTACTTCATCATGTAGTATATCGTCAAAAAGGCGCAGTATCTTCTTCCCACAATGTAAGTGGTAGCCACACTGTTCTGACGTAAATGTAGTTATGTCATGTTCATAACATGTTACGACATGGTCATGACATATATTGTCGCTCCCGCGGTATCAGAAAAATGTTATGCTGTGTCACGGAAAGCACGTCGTATTTATGATATACACATACGACCAGTGTAGCTGATGATACCGATGGTACCCGTATTGCATTTATGTAAATCAGATCAGGTTGTCCAAAGTAAAGGTGTTGACTAGTGAATGGTAAAGATTTTCTGGAACCACTTTATTTCCCACTACACCGATTATTCATTTCTCTCAAAACTGTGCACCGATTAACTGAACGAACCATCAGCAGGCTGTTACGGTAGTATTTTCAATGTTATTTGAAGGCTTCATTAAAGAAAACGAGAAAAATTCCAAACCGGATACCGAAATATCTGCTATTGGGGAAAATTACTTGAAAAGAACTACTATAAAGCAATTGAGAATTGCAGACTATTATTTTACATGATAACGCCACTGACTAGATTTATGTAAGGAAACAAGAACATGTAATGTATCTTTTGCATTATTCCATACCTTTACTTTTGACTAACATTTCTTATTAAAGATGTACTTAGAGAGCCACTCTGCCCAAGGGAATGTCATCTACCAGGTTTTTACAGATATCATAAACACATTTCAGAGAAAAGAAAATCAACGAAGGATGACGGTAGACCGTGATCTATATTTTTCTTTATTCAATGGTTAATGATAAAACAGACAGCATTTGGCCAAGCTGTAAATAAACAGAAAAACGACATAACAACTACAACAGGAACAACAACAAAATAAATTGCAATACAGTTACCATACCGACTGAAACCAGTCAGCAAAAGTAAAAACATCATTCACCTTTTCTCTTTCTTATATCTACACTTTGGATACTAGCAGTTTCCATCTTGAGTCTCAGCCGTAGCCGTATGACAAAACATCATCAGAGACAATACAGATATACAGGACATTAGAAAAAGTTCAATTGTAATGCACCTTACGACGGTCAATTGAAGTAACGTTAGTCAATTAGTCTGGTTAACGGGTCCAACTTTCCATTCCCCACAATGACAGAACAATTAAATGACAAAAGTTAAATTCAATATCTGTAGATCAAGGACAAGCAGATATTTCGACGACTTATCTTTCTGAAGAGACAATGTGTTATGCGGCATCCCCATGTTTTACAAAATTAAGGATTATCGAGGTATATGTGTAAAACAGAGTGAACACAGTGCATCGATCATACTATACACTTAAATAAAAATATTTTATCGTTTGATTTTGAACATAGGCCAAGCTATCAAAGATCACTTGGTTAATGAAGGCGATAACGCGTTTGTCTTACGTACAATAGACGTTCCAATGGGTTTTACGTCAAATATCTAGACAGACATGAAATAATTCTTTAATAACATAATTATCTTAACATATTATACTGAAACAGTAAAACACAACAAAGGCACAGAAAGAAAGACAAAGATGCAGTCAGAGTGTGATTAATTCATATAGAATTAAAAGTTTGAAAAAAAAAATGGAGAGAGGACACACACACACACACACACACACACACACACACACACACACACACACACACATATATATATATATATATATATATATATATATATATATATATATATATATACATACATTGCTAGTTTGTTATTACTAGAAATCATATGAAATGATATATAAGTACTAAACGGTAAATAAGATCAGTAGGTCCACGACATTCATCTTTTTTTCTATTGAAACTGGTAAAAAGCATTATTCTCCCTAACAAGAAGGAAGAACAAATCTCTAATAAAGGTAAGATAACTCTGAGGCACGTTTTATGATTAAATATGAAATAGATGCATTCGCCTCCCTTTGTATACTAATCTTTGATAAACATTTACGAGAAAGGCATTACAATATCACATTATTGTGATTTTAATTAAGTGTCTTGTAAAATACGCTCTGCATTTCTCATGCCTCGCTAAGTCAGGTGTCTTCTTCCGTTTCTTCAAACACGTAAATCAAATTCATGATAGCATGAATATAAGAAAAACGCGGCATACATATGTGTAAAAACAAAAAGATGAGATAACTCCTACATGATCACCGGAAAATCAATGGAGGATTTGTCTTTCATTCATAATTTAAATATTAAGGAAACTCTACCAAAACTCTTGACCTACTTTAATTAGAACCTATTGAAACATGCATTATCACGCCTTTTCAACAGGTTTGACCTTCGAGGTGGGTGCATATCGTTTATACTGAGACACTAAAACTGAACCAGGAAGTATAAAGTGTGCGAAAAGGACAATTTGACATATCACTTAGTAGAGGGTTCCTTTGTTAGATGATATGGAGCATTTTGTTTAATGGGTGGCATTTACTACATGGAGATACTTCAGAGTAAATGGATAGGAACCGTTGTTTTAAAATATGTTCTGTAGGAAAGATACCATCTGTTACTACTGAAAAATAGGAAGGGGGCAGGGGCTTTGCCAAATGACTGGCAAGGAGATCATACCCCCCTTTTCCCAACCATAACCACAACAAAAAACCACCACATACTGATACACAAACATTCTAAAAAGGATTCCATGATCCCAATACTTCAATTTCAGTATGGTACCCAAGTAACCCCCCCCCCCCCACACACACACACACATTCCTATTTAGGCATAAAGAAGTTCGATTCACTACGTCATCATCTTTTACCCAAAAAGAAATATTAAAATGTATCATAAACCTCATATTGCATCGAAAAGTACAATAGAAAGAAAGTTATAAGTGCTTGTTAATTAAATGATGTTCGACATATGAGTAATTTAAGGATGATACTTTATCGCAACTTATAATGTTAAAGGGACTAATATATGATGTTCACTCATTCTAGATTCATGAAAGAAAGAACGCCCTTGTTTTTACAAATATTCATTTACTCATAGAAGGTGATAAATAGGCAGCTCCCTAGAAAGAGTGATACCAAAAGCGAGGAGGATACCAATGTAATATCTAAATAGTTATTTCTCCGTCAGCGAATACGAAATCAATATGTGGTTTTCACATTTATATATGTCCTAAGCGACCACTCTTGACGAGGAATCGGACCGATATACTTCAGTTGATGGCTTCACTGTTGACTAAAATGTCCAGGATGCGACTCCCATTCTGAGCACATAGGTGTCTCTATCTTTCGAAAACACTGGATTCCTAGGTCTTGTATCATGGAAGTCAAGACACGTAAAGAATCGCTGCCTTGTATTCGTTCGATACAAAGTTATAATTTTCTGTGCAGGCAGATGACGTCAGCATATTGTTGAAATGGTCGTGGAGTGTCGTAAACAATAATCAATAGAGCAGAACACGTTGACAACTATGACATGTGATGCCTAAAATAGGTAACTAGTGTAATACAACACGATGAATGGTTGATACCGAAAACGAGGAAACTTCAGAATGCCTAATGTTGATGCATATTGTTATTTTCGTATTTTACATTAACGTCACTCCTATTCCATTTGCGGTTTGGAGCCATCAAAGCTTGAGTTCCAAGCAAGGTTTTCGGCTGTAATGTATGTTTGTGGTGTGCACCAAAACATAAATGCATTCATAACAATCCTTACGTGACTTCCAGTGTTCTCAAGAAATTCAAAGTATCTATTAAGAGTAGCCCTAATAAAATCTTGTAATAAAATATGTCTATACATACAGTGTTAACTACTAGGTTTCCTATTGTAGGTGAACTATTTTATCACGACGATAAAAATAACAAGTAAAATGTCAACAGTAACTAAAATATATTTTATTACATGAAATGAAAAAATGTATATGAACAAATCTTAAATTTAATTCCAGTGGTAATGGATACTGTAAAAAAAAATGAATAAAAGCTTTAGCTTCCATTTCCTTTAGACAATACTCATTAGACCATGTTTCTATTTAGCAAAGAAATAATACACTGATGCTAATTGCTCCTAAGGCAGAAACAAACTGCCAATCCTACAACTTACCCCATGCATCCAATACAAATTCCGCCTTCAAGATCTGGTGTCCTTAAATAACAAAAAAAAAAAAAAAAAAAAGTAAAAAACAAAAGGAATTACACAAATAAATGTACTATACTATGAAAACGTTGTATACCGTAAATGGAAATATACAAACAAAGCCTGGCTTACGTTGTTATCAACCTAACTATTAAAAGTGTGATTAGGATAATCCGATTATATTTCCTGATTTAATAATCTAGAAGAGCAAAGAAAACTGAATATGTTTGGTTTAAAATATTGATCAGCAGTATCATTACTACTTCCCGAAAGACTAGGATATAGTCTGTGTTTGTTTATTGCCTTTTTTTTCATTTAGTTTCTTAAACTCATACATCAAATCACACAGAGTAAACAAACACTGATGCGCCCATAATACGATAGTATAACAGAGAAGTTATTTATGAGATACAATCACGCTTAAGCATAAACTTCTATTTGAGGTTCTGTGTTTTAGTATAACAATATAAATGACGACAGATTGTAGTAAACTCGATCACTGTGCCATCGATCATGGTACACAATCCGTGTCTTTAGTTTTCAGAAATGCTAAGAGACCACATTTATTTCATTTATATTATGTGTGAGAAAGCGGTAACCAGTATGTTGTCGTTAAAGTGAATAACTGGGACGCATTAACTAGTTTACTACGGATGTTTATTGAATACGTCAATCAGATACTGACCTAGCATTTACATTAGGGGGTATAATCAGGTTAAATGTGCTTGGGAAGAGGTTTGTAGCCATCGGGGTATCTCTACTTAAGCTGCTATAAATTAGTTTCTTTGCTTTGCATTGCGTAAATAATGTGTGATTGACTTAAATATCTTATTTCGTCTGTTAACATTTGGATATACATATATCTAACACATGACAATCTTAACTAGATTAAATTGAAATTCAAAATAGTGCAAGAGACTACAGGATTTTTGAAAATTATAATACGATCAGCGGATGACAACGTCATTTGCTGCAGTTTTAATTTAAAGCCAGGAGATTAAAAAAAAAAAAAAAAAAACAAACCAAAAAAAAAAAAAAAAAAACCCAAAAAAAAAAAAAAAAAAAAAAAAAAAAAAAAAAAAAAAAAAAAAAAACACAACCCCCCCCCCCCCAAAAAAAAAATTCCACTAATATTGACATCATCGAAATTATACTTTAGTATTACGCCATAACTGAACACACTAAAATCTTTAAATTCTTCATAATAAACGTCCCAGGTATGAAATCCATTTCAAATCATTTTTCTACGTTTATTAACACTAAAATGTAAAACGACAGATATAAATCTCAGAGAAATATTTTCAATTCACATCAGTCTTTCACGAGGAAATATAATTGGTAAACGTGCGTTATGATTAAGAAAACAATAATACTACAATTAAAATATAGTATAACATTCTTAGAATCAAATATATTGTGTATTATACATAATAAAAAGCTGGCTTAATGTATAAAGTCCCTAGAAAAATTCCATGCAATAATATAAATTTATATAAATATGGTCCTTTATAACACTTGATTATCTGTAGACAAGCCAAAGTCTTATTGTCATCTTATTGCACATTAATACAAATTGAACACAGAGTGTGGGCATCCTTTTTTCTGTTTTGTTTGTTTGTTTGCTTTGCTGTCTATTGTATTGTTTTAATTGGATTACCCACTTGCACAGGTGATTTAAAACTGATTTCTGGGACAAAACAAATATTTCGTACGTTTGTAAACATTAAATGTGTGTGTCAAACATGTAAATTAGGTTATCCATGGCAGTCAAAATACTCCATGAGGAGTCCCACAAAGGAACACATTGCATTGGTTATTAATGTATATTTGAAGCATCGATAATAGAGATTCATAGAGATTCATTTTTTTAAAGAAAAATGACATTATACTGCACGAGGTACATGTGTCATATAGATTCATTTCATGAAAAACAAAATTTGAGTAAAGGTAAAACTGAAATAGAGTACAAAATCATTCAACATAATATTTAACACGCATCTTGATTCGTTCAAAAATTTGTGACATATCTCGTCCACGAAATTTTGTCTGTGGCGAGGTAATTTCCGGCGTTTTCTTGACTGTAACGTCAATATTCATACCACTACGGTTTGAGATGATGAGAAATAGTGCATACATAACTTACCGACTCCTAAGAATATAAAACTTGTTTGAAAGGAATGAAATAATTAAAAATAAATCTAATTTGTATTTTGTAAGATGGAGGTATACCACAAAAAAAAAAAAAAAAAAAAAAAAAAAATGCAATGTTGCAGTATTTTGTCCTTTTCCCGTTGTATCCCTCCATTCAACAAAATAATTATTCATTCTCTGAAGGAAATTATAAAAAGTGTGGTGTTTTATATGACAATACATACTATTACATACCACTGAAGTGTATAATAGAAGGTTGTATGACAAATCACCAAGGACATGCACACAATACATAACAGTAGTCAAATAAAAACAGAAAACTATATCACAAAAATATTCGATCAATAATAATACGATAATATATTTCGGATTGTCAAATTGATCTTTTCATTGATTTGTGATAACAGTATAGCATAGCCTTGACGGTCTTCTATATTTGATGTTTTGTATTTGAGTTTAATTTATATTCCTACTTTTTCATGTTTTCCATGATTGTAAATATTGATGCAGACACTACGTAGTAGATAATTTTACGTCTTCCTCCTGGACCACTTGGTGATTGTTTTGTTCCGATTTGAATCCACCCTTTTTTCCACACTTACTCACTACTAAAACAGAAAATCAATGAGCAATGTATTTGAAAAGTTGACAAAAATGTTTTAAATCTACAGATAAATTACAATATGGATAACGAGAAATGATTGTCTTTCTATAGTGGCAACATCATAAACATGAAATAAACATAAATAGGAATACCTATTTTTGTAAGTAACACACTTGTCATCGAAGAGTCAGCTTCATATACACGATATGACCTTTCCGTAACATGAAATATCAGCCGAATTTGTTATTCCAATATTCATATTCCTTCGTATAAAAGCAATTAGTATATTATGTATAAAGTAGTGTACATATGTATGTCTTTCTATCCGAATATATTTAGATATTGCCAATCATGTTTTACATTATGGTTGATGTTGTCCATGATGTATGTAGTCAAAACATGTGAAAAGTCCTTTTATATACATCAATGAAATTGCTTTTTAAAGATGTCTTGCCGTATATTAAGAAATTTAGCCCAAAGGACTGCGAGAGAAAATCCAGTATTGGATCCAAACCCTTGGTTTTAGTTTTGTTTGTTTGTTTGTTTTGTTTTGTTGGTTTTTTTTTTTTTCATTCTCCCTTTGTTCACACATCACAATGAAAGTTTTCTTTTACAGGCTTATGACCAAGTACCCGAGAAGTGCACATATCTTCTGTTGAATTAGCAACACAAGAAGAGACCAGAAATAAACAAGACTCAAGCTTTAGTCTTTATAATTGATTCTTTTTTTCGACATTTTCCGACATTTACTAAGTAAACTAATAAATGAAAGAAATAACTCATAACGGATGGTTTTACCTTTACCTCGATATTTCAAAGTCAATACTACAGCAACAATGATGGTAAGTAACACAATGCCTATGACTAGAAGAAGCATAGTGGAGATCCCGTCATGCGAGGTAGTGCCATTTTCATTGTCCTCTGGAAAGAAAGAAAGAAATATTACTATTATTTCTTTGTTATAACTAAAATAATATTCAATTTCAGATCAATGTTTGTTTTTGCCCTTATTTATATGAAATGTAATGACATTGTTTTGAGGAGAGAAGGTAAATTTTCGTTTGCAATAGATTGTAATTGTACAAATGTGACTATCCCTTACACTCTCAAAAGATACGCAACTTCTTTAGAAAATGCAATTCAAGACATTAACATCCAAAATAAAAAAGAAATCAAAACAAATGCAATAACCTTATTGCCTCCAGAACTTAATACTAGTTGATATCCATATACCCTTAGAATACAGAGATAAAACTAAAATCGATGGAAGATTAAGAAGTATAAAATCGAAAGAATAGCACTTGACCCACGATGTTGAAAGTCCTGACAAAATACTGCAGATTTTCAGATGTGGTTTCAGCAAAATGCCAATTGGGAAGACAAAATGTCTGGAAGGAGTGAACATCTCCTGCTACTATGCTAAACTCGTCTCAAATGCTGAATGGAAACATGTCCTATTTGTTAGAAGTCATTTATGTTATATATTTCACTAAAAGGAGGTCACTATATCCGATACCATTAAATATTCTGAAAGGGGTACCTTATACAAACTTCTTGTATCAATCATTGAACTTCATGTGTTTCATTTCTAATTCTAAGTTGCTCTGGTCTAGTGAACGAGGTGCTCGGCCCCTGATCTAGAGGTCTCGGGTTCGATTTCCGCCCGGGACACACCGGTGTTCTGTTTTGCGGACCGTAAAACATTAAAAATATAGGTCCGTGTTAGGATAACAGATCAAGAAAAAACTCGAATAGTTCGTTTATATCGCATTAAAAAGAAATTCTTTGCAATTTCGAAATCGGTAGTTCTAAGTTTGTGTTTCAATAAGTTGATCATTTTTAAGGCGTCGAACATTTGCTCGACAGTCTTCTAGCGATCGTAAAAAATTTACCTCTACACCGCCTTTTTAATCCACGTAACAAAGTAGTACCTTCTTTAAAGTACTAAACGTAGTAAAAGTTCTTGCAAAACCGGCTTTGTTATCCTTGTTATTGAAATTTCATTGCACAGAAATAGGTTTAAGCATAGGTCTGCTAAACTTAAATCATCAATATATTGCCCTAAAACACGTATTATTCTGTCGTTTATTGTGTGTGCTAAAATATTCATTCGCCATGATGACACAAGCTGATTATGAATTACAATTGCACTTCATGGGAATTTTTCCAAATATGGGGAAGACCACGTGACATATTGCCTTATTTGGAGAAATCGTAGTAGAACGCTTGTAACACACGCGATCAAGGCCTAATTTGACATTAAGCGCCAATATGGAAACCGATCGCGCAATCTTCGAAATATATATATATAATAATATAAATAATATAATAGTAATATCTGTAGATATAAATTTCAGTCTAAAAAAGAACAAATAAAATATTTCATAGAATCCTAAATATAGACTGGCAATGCGTATCACGAAGATATATAGACAGGTGACCACTAATTCATAACGAGGCTGACCTAGGTTCAAGTGACGCGTTATCGGTTATTTTTATCTCACTGGATTTCGCTTTCTTTCATTCAGAGACATATATACAGTGTATATATGTCTTTGTTTTATTCATTTAACCTAGAATCAACACATATCGACAAAATTAATTACATCCTCAAGGCTAAACATCACGAGCATCTCGTAAATTACATCAGGTACAGTATACCTATGCTGTGTGTGCTACTGTAGACGAATTTTAAAAATAACTACACGCGGTGTGTACAGCTTCTTATCTGCCCTTACCGTCTGTGCTATAAATAACACTTGCTGGACAGGGAATAGCCTTTACAAAATGGCGGTGGTCACTTATCTCTTCGCGCAGCGATAGCAAGCAAGAGCAGGTAACTCCAGTCTATCTTAAACAAGCATAGCTTTTTAAAACGTTTAAGTTGTAATCGGAATAGCATAAAATGATCAAGATATTGGTCACAAAGCCAAATAGCTTTATGTTAATGGCAATTACTTGCTTGTTTTTGCGCAGTTGTGAATTATCCCGCTAAAATTTCTGAAGCCACGCCTCATTTTTTCCTTATTAGGGAAGTAGCATGTGTATATATCACATGGTCTTTCACATGTCTGGAAAAGTTCCCATGAGGGCATAAAAATTGGCAGCCGAGAAAGTTTTTAAATCGCCTACAAAATTTAATGCGGATGTAAAGGATGATAGCATGGATTAAGACAGAATTTTAGATGGAATGCATGAAACATAAATTATGTAGAACTTACATGTGATGCACAATCGGCTTGCGTCATTACGGCGAACGGCATGGCGTTGTAGCCCTTACACGTGCACATACAATAAACGACCGAATAAGTATTGTTTTTGGACGATATATAGAAGCTGTTGGCCCTAGTGTCAGTGTTAGTAGCGTAGACAAAGACAGAAACCTAAACCATATCTTAAAACAAATTAAGCATACGGCTTCCATATTTTACAGGCAATGGTAACAACTCGTCCATTTCTTTGTAAAAAAAAAATGGCAATGGTGTTCGATTGATTTCACATGTACATTCTTTGTGAAAAGGTATTTGACATATTTCTGCAAGAATGACGTAAAGAACAATAAAATGTTATGATGATATATGACATATGGCTGTTGGTCCTTGAGCTTTTATTTTTTCTCTATTCAAAAAATTATCAGAATTCAACAAAAAAGATGAACACAACTGGTAATTTCTGCTACTTTTGACAGCTTTAAATCAAATTTAGCTCGACGCTTTTGTGGCTCTTCAAGCCTTTGATTTTTAAATATTCTTTGTTCCTTTGATTGTGCTGCTTTTGCGATGAATGGGAAGGTGGGCGCCAGTAAACCGGATAACCACACCAAGTGAGGGACGTGTGTTACTTCAATCCACCGTCCAAAGTCGGTATCGTAACCGCTGCACAATCAAATATTTCAAATATCAAATATGTCGTTTTTCCGTGTATATTTACCGTTATCATTTTTTTGGTGTGCATGTCGTTGGTGATTTGTGTCATACAGCTTTGTCAGATGTCTTCTGTTTTCTCTTTTGTAAAGGTATCTTTTAGCTATGGGGGGGGGGGGGGGGGAGGGGGGGGGGGGGGATTTGTGCAGTATTGCACTTTGTATCTCTCAAAATATATACAACTTCTTTCCAACCTTGTCTTTGTCCGTTGCATTTAGATCATAAGGTGGAGTTATTATTATTATTTTTTCTTTAGTAACTATTATCTGAACATTAAAATATACTTTACATGAACTGAAAAAAAACCTGCTAATTAATGTGTAGGATAACAATGAACAGTGTTAATAGCAAGTTGGGAGGAGCTTAGCATGATGGCAATCCCTTGTATCAGTGATGTAATATGAGTTTGGCGTAGTAGTGAATACGTCGGAGTTTGGCCTAGTAGTTGTAAACTGAATGGAGCTAGGTGCAGCAGTTTTGATGTTGTGGGAGATGGGCATTTAAGTAGTGTAAGTAGCCGTTTAACATGATAGATGTGAATCAGTAAGAACTAGAAATGGTATTATTAGACTGATAGGTGCTTGAGAAGTTAATAGTGAAATGGTCAGTGCTTTGAACGGTAGAGATTGATTTAGTAAAAGTTTAGCACAGTGGTCGTTAATTAGTAAGGTCTTTGCATGACACTAGTGATTTTGTTGGAGCTTGTATGACAGTGGATAATTGGGAGTTTTGTATGATATGCTAGAGCTTAGCATGGTTGTCGTGTATTGGTAAAGCCTTAGCGTGGTAGCTGAGAAATGGTGGAAAATATTGTGGAAGTAATTATATATGGAAAATTTGGCGTGAAATTAATTAATCGGGTAGAGTTTGATATGTTAAAAATGCATTGATAGAAGCTTAAACCCGTGCAACGATTTAGATGGAATTCCGCACGGGTGTAGTGATTTTGATCGGAGTTTGATATCGTGAAAGTGATTCGAGAAGAACCTGATTGGCAGCAGAAGTTTAAAGGGGGGTTTTGGTAACATAAACAGGAACTTAACTTCTTCTTGTCTTTGTTGGCATGGTATTAGGTATTGAAGTAGATTATACAGTGGCAGTAGTGAATGAGGTATAGGATTTGATCGGGATATTAGATCTGAGGAGTAGCTGTGAGTGCAGTAATGTATGCAGTGATATGAGGATTGGTACATGTGTAGTGATTCAATAGCAGCTGTGGTAATTGAAAATGTTAGCTCCAGATATGTGTAGTGATTTGTTGGTAGCCCGAGGAAACGAATGCCTAAAAGGAGAAAACAAGACATGGTCATCGGTCATAACAGTCGTGAACACGCAATAATCAAAATCTTTATCCTTTATTATCAGTACTCGAGACTCATATATTTCGATGAACATCATTTTGGTTAAATAAGGCCACTTTCCATATTATGAAAAACTTTATATTATAAAGGTATGGCTTATTTCTGTACTATTTCATCACAATGTTAATAATCAAACAATCTTAGGCTCATAAGATGGTAGGAATTTGTAAGTTATAAGGGATTACTTTGCCCCATATCGTGAACATAATTTCTACAAGTAAGAGCGCACAATAACATATATGATTTTATAAAGCGTATCATTCCTCATGCCGTTCTGTTATTATCCCAGAATTCAGGACAAAAATCACTGATTGACAATTAAACACTTTCTCGCATGCTGACACAATGATTTTGTAAGTAATATTGTATTAAATAATGTATGAGGAGTAATAGCTTTCAGAAATACTATTTACGGACGGTCATCAAGATAAATTAGTAGAGATAAGAATCATCATGTATCCTATTGTTTATATTATTATCAAACCACCTCAAATCCCGTCATGCAAAGAAATAGCATTGCCTTCCGGAAAAATAATATGAAGAGCTATTGTTAAATTTGTCGGAATATGACCCTGTATTGTTTACAATTTGGATGTTTGTATACCCCCCCCCTCTCTCCCAAGTGTAACAAATAGCAATGAGATAAAGATATACTTGGTACAATAAGGAAATGTTTTTCTTTTATACTATGAAACCGAATGTATTATATTAACGCCAGGAATCAAGTGTTAAGAACCTTCATACTCTTAGAAGATACACACATGTCTTTAAAAATGAATAACAATGCGAGAAAGATAACACCAAAAAAGATACCCAAGCATATGCAATAGCATCTTAGGAAAGACGCCAAACAAATGTAATAGCTCTAATTACCATCAAAACAGTAAAACATTATTGATATCCATATAGTATCACGATACAAAGAGAGATAAGACTAGGTCCGCAGGAGGTGTTATAAATTCGATTCTGAGGAGTACCACGATCCGATATTCAGGAGGAAAAGGATCCTCTAAGGTGAAATATGTACACCACAGGCAAGTGAAGAAGGAGCATATCTATTACAGAATAGGAAATCCATGATTTAGAATTTGAAGGCAAACATGAAGGTTCAAATCAACAATATGGCGTGTAGTTTATACCATATTTGTTTATACTGCATTTAAGGGAAAACACATCTACAGTAAGTGTTGTGTTTTATAAGTCAATAGATTTTGTGTGTGTGTGTGTGTGTGTGTGTGTGTGTGTGTGTGTGTGTGTGTGTGTGTGTGTGTGTTGCTTTTGATTTTGGAAAAAGACATCTTTTAACTGTTTTGGTGAAACAGGAGGTGGTGCCTTACTACCCTTCAACTTCTCGAGAACCAGAAATAGGATTTTGATAAAACATGGCATGATAGAATTGATCGCATCTGGTGTAAAATTATAAATTATACATGCTCTAATATTTATTGAAATATTTATTATTGCTTCCTGCAATATACATTTTCGGAATATTTGTATTATAGATTTTATTGATAATATTTTTTTATCATTTTGAAAGCCCAGATGTAGATTATTTTGAGTATATGTGTTTGCATGATATTTGAGTAAATTAATAGAACTGTATGCAGTAGGGAATCGGTAGGGAACTGATAAATTTGCGTCACGGGATATGGTTTTATGAATTATAATAGGCTATGGAGTGGCAGTAGTGCGGAGTAACGTTAAGGCACCCCACGACGTGATTGACATTATATAGTCTATATTGAAAACTGCATAAGAAATAGAATAAATTATTACTGCAAAAATTGTAAAAATGCAAATTGTTTAACATGTTTACTTTATCAAACATTTAAATTTTATCCCTAGTTGTTTGCAACCGCGTGACTGCTATATATAGCACAATTAGTATTAACAACACACATTCAACAAGTGCAAGGGCATTATTGCCCAATTTGGTAATAAAATTTTGTTGTAAATAATAAATGGAAACCTATCAATAATATTTATAATTGTGCCCAACTTCTAAGAGGCGTAATTGCGTATAAATACTGCTATGGAATTGTTGAATGGTGTAGTCTTATAAGACATTGTTTAATTAAATTGAAATTCTGTTGATATTTTATAATCGAAAAGTTTGGCCCAGCAAGACGCATTTCAAATAGATATAGAACAGTCTTTATGTGAAGTTACATAACAAACAGAGTTGAGGAATATGTTACACTACAACGTTTTTCTTGGCATGTTGATTGTTGATGAGTTTCTCGCTTCATATAATGCAATGGGCCATAGTGACGTCACAATGACGTCATGTTATATTTTGGCGGTTTTTCGGCAAAATATATAATTGTGTATTGCCTTAACACAACTGCGTGATCGAGGTATAATTTTGATGAGGATCTTGATTTGATGGGAAGTTGTCAGGGCAGTATTGATTCCAAAGTAGCTTGGTTAGGTAGAAAAAAGTATTCAGTGATAAGAGCATTGGTACATGTATATTGATTAATAGCAGATGTTGTGACTGTAATTAAAAGGTTTGGATATTTATAGTGATTTGATGTTAGTTTGGGGAAGTAACTGCATATGAACAGAAAACATCCCATGTTGATTCGTTATACTTGTCCTGAACCCGTAATTATCAAAATCTTATGCCTTCGTCATAGTAATCGTCAGTACTCGAGACCCTTTTCAAAAAGGAGATATTTCGCGTCAAAGATTTTCACGATGAAGACCAATACGGCCTGATACAATCACTCTCCATATAAAAAAGTCATGTCTATTGAGAAGTGCATTGCAGTAAAATTTCAGCCAGATTACCAGATTCCCAAGAAAATTATAAAGAAAATTGAAATATAAGATTGTTTTGTTGGCTGTTTCAGATTACATGACACTCTTCTTTAAATGAGTTAATCAGATTGATGTTTATATAATGTAACTTTACACCTTTGAGACAGATAGCCTCGTGAGGTATCCTGAGAAGATCATTCTTCCAAGGCTTTATTAATATTGCCATGAGGAATATTATGCAACTCTAATTCTAAGAGTATAAAGAAATTTACCGAAATTGTCATATTACGTTTTATATAACAATTTAATTCACATATGTTTGACAGGTATTCTCTCATTTTTTTTTTTCAAAGTTTAGAAGTAGCCTTTACAAACTACTTCTTATGGGTGGTCAGTCCAACGAACCAACAGAGATAAGAGTCATCATGAACCCAATTTTTAATTTTATGAAACTATGTAGCTAATATGGCAAGTGATAATGATCAACGTTGAGAGACGGTCTTTTATCCAGGAAACTGTGACGTTTTTGTAAGAAATAAATCCCGTAATCATAGTATTTTTAAATAAGCTTTGCTTCGAAATAATATACTGGACAGAAACTGGGAGCAGCAATGGAAGAAAAAAATCATGAGATAGTGACGATAGAAGATTGACAGAGTTGTAGGAATGAGCTCTTCGTCATATGATTGGGAATGCCGTGAAAGTAAGAATAACATAGGAGTTTGGACTGGAAGTAGGACCTTTTCAGCTAGAAGAATAATGGCGATGAATAGAATAAATCATCAGTACAAAAATGATGGAATTTGGCGTGGAAAAATTTAATTAATAAAATTTGGGTATTTAGTTATGAAAATATAGGAGAGTTTGCATTGTAGTTGGAAATTGATAAGACTTTATTGTTACATTAGTATATAAGAGCTGTACCCTTCTACCACAATGGATGTTGCATTTTATATCCTAAAATAGCATCATTTTTAAAAGTAACCTCTGACTTGTTCCGGTTTCTTTTTATAAATGATGATCTTATCTTCAGTAATGTTGCCACTAACCTTTACTTCAACCTTCGATTCATTTTCAAGGAAACATTCGACTGTTGTATTACACGTGAAGTTGTATATTCTAAGGCTTGGATTTTCGCATTTTCATTTTTCAAAATGTGATCCCTTACACATTTCCTCACTATTCTGCACGTTATATATCATTTATAATTTTTAACAATAATTTAACATTCGACGTTGGTTCAATATTTTTTCTATTATTTGTACCAATAACTAATATGATTTAAAAACAATAGGGAAAATAAATACACATAATACACACTTTACATTTTATTGAAGCAGATGGTTCGGTTCGGTACCCTTACCCGTCCGTTTCAATGACGATAGGTTAGGGTACCAAAGATGTGTTGTAGATTATATCTGGAAAAATCTAACCGTGCAGAATGCTGAAGAAAATTGGCATGAAAAGTGATGTATATGTCGGACCTTCCTATGGTAGAAGTATATTGGTAGTAATATATGGTATAAGTAAATTGATAAGACGTTTGCATGTTAGAAATTAATTAGTAAGAGACTGTACTAGTGAATCGGTAGGAACTTTACATGGTACTAGTGAATTAGCATGATTGTAGATAATTGGGAAGAGCTTGCATGCTAATTGTAATTTTGTAGGGCTTGGTGTTGTAGAAGTAAATTTGAAAACGTTTGGCACTGTGGCATAAATTTATAGGATATTCGAGCGATTGATGTGTATTGGTAGGAGCTTGGTGTGGTAGTAATTTATTGGTCGTCTATTGTAGTGGCTATATTGAAAAGGTAGGACATTGAAAGCCTGGTGTCGTTGTTGAAAGTCGATAGGATAGGAGGTTAGCATGGTATTAAAGAATTGCAAGAACTTAGCCTGATAATAGGGAATTGGCAGAAACTTGGTATGATAGCATGGTAGTAGTGATTTGATAGGAGTTTGACACAATGAGAGCAATACGTAAGTAACATGAGTGGCAGCATTGTTTTAAAGGAAAGTATACACGACAGAAGTGAAAACGGTAACGTGGTAATGGAGGTTTGTTGTTGGAATAGTACTATTAATTTAATGTTGGAGTGATCTAATGGAGGAATTTTATCCCGATTTAATGGAAAGAGGTTATGGTAGTATGGATTCAAAAGTACCATAGTAAGATATGGAAAGATAAAAGCAGTGATGCATGAATTAACATTGAATAGAAGTATAGGTAATTGATATTATTTACTTTGGGTGTTTGTAGTTGTTTGGTGAGGGCCTTGGGAAACAAGTCCATTGTAGGGCAAACATCCCATGTTGATCGGTCAAAATCGTCGTGAACCTTTTGAGTCCTGTATATTGAGTACTTCACTCATGGAAAGTCTCATCAGAATTTATAGAAAATTTGAAGGAAAATCGATAGATCTTCAAAACCATTTCAAGATGGCATAATTTCATACAAAGACTTTCGTGAGGAACTGCATGACGCACATTTCTCTTACTCTTCATTATAATGGCTATGAGGAAGAATATCCAATTCTAAGATAATGTACATGACCTGGAAGTCATACTGAATTTTCAGAAGCATTTCATATACATATGAAAGTCGGAATTACAATTTCCTATAGTATGTCACCAAACCGATAATTTATGCTACAATCTACGCTCGTAATGTGGCCACAATTTATATTAGAATCGATTAAGTGATAAATTCTCACATTCGTAATGTGGCCACAATTTATATTAGAATCGATTAAGTGATAAATTGTCACATTCACGACTAGACACACTCATGTCTGACATAATTATAAGTGAGTTTCTGTATTGAGTAGTGTCTGGAGAATAGCCCTTACAGGCAATTATTTGTGGACGATCAGCCGAGCGAACCACTTCAGATAAAAAATATCATGTACCTAATCAAGCCATTTAGATAATAAGGCATGTGATAAAAATAATTACACCATGACTTTATATTAATTCCATAACATGGTTAACGTCGATGCAAAGCCTTCATATCCATTGATATATCTTAATATATATCGTTTTACAGTATGATTATACTGGGAGGGGTAGTAGTGAATCAAGTTTTATATTGTTGTAGGAATGAGTTCTTCGAAGAATAATTGGTATTGACGTGATAGTAAAGATTCCATAAGCGTTGAGAGTGGAAGAAGTGACTTATATGCAAGAATAAATATCAAGTACAAATAATTAGACGCGATAGAACCTAATTGATGGAGACTCGGGATACTAGTTGTGTTGCCTTGGTACATAACTACTGTACCTTATACCACAAATAATATTATATTTTATAATCTGCATGTAGCATTGTTTTAATCCTTACCCGTCTTGTAATATATGATGACTTTATGTTCAATTATGTAGCCATTAACCTTTATTTCAACCTTCGATTTCTTTTCCAGGAAGCATTCAGCTGTTGTATTACACGTGACGTTGTATAATTTGAGGCTTGATTGATCGCATTTCTGTTCTTCAAAAGGTGACACCTTGCACTTTACCTCGCCATTCTGTGCATGAAATATATATATATATATATATATATATATATATATAATTTATTAATTTCAACAATAAAATATTATTTAACGATAATGATAATTCAATTTTAATGTTAATAATAATAATAATAATAATAATAATAATAATAATAATAATAATAATAATAATAATAATAATAATAATAATAATATATGTATATATATATATTTCAAAAATAGTATAGGGAGAATAAAAGCAGAGCATGCATACTTTACATCTCATTGAAGTAGTTGGTTCGGGCATCAAGCAGTCTGTTTGAAAATGAATTATTATAGAACCCTCTCTTTCACTGACGATAGGATTGGACACCAAAGATGTGTTGAATATTATATCTAGAAAAGTATCAAGCAGTACTTGCTTTAGAAAATTTTATGCGAAAGCTGCATATTGATTGCCTTGTTCTTTTGATACATAAGTCAAAACGTCAAATGGAGATGACATTAATAATGAAGATTCTAAGTTTCATCCTCCGCTCGTATATTTGTAAGATACTTTGTCTTTAGATGAATTATTTTAGCTCTTATTTTGGGTCAATTATGTAAATTGTTTGCTCTTCATTTTGTCACCGAAGAGACCTAAATTGTCGACATGCGTGTATGATTTACTAAATTAAGATACCACACGTATATATTTTTTTATATTTAGCGCATTTCGTTCCATTGTTTGTTTTGTTTTGTTTGTTTGTCTCTCTCTATCTCTCTCTCTTTTTTTGCCGGGAAAGGGGGGGGGGGGGGCGCTTTTAATATCTCACTTTGTGACAACGGGAAAAATGAAACTAAAATGAAAAAAAAAAAGATTGACAGACAAGACCATGGTGTTTAACCATGACATTTAACATTGAAACAAGTAAAAGTTAAAACACGCAATAAAGAGCCTGACACAGAAAGTGCCGAAATCCACTTATGGTAATCTTACCGAACACACCTTTACTTTGCAGTACATGGTGTATAGAACTGTACATAGTTGCTGACATTTGGAATAAATGCAGAATGTCGATGGGGTCTTAATGTAAATTCGTAAATATTATCCACATGAAAAGGAAATATAATAGCCGACTATATGTTCGTAATGTTTTACCGATCTGATAATTTCATTTAATTGGATATGAGATGTTAATTCTTTCGTTTATATCATTACTCAGATAAATATGTCTGGACTCTTTCTTTGGGCCCAAGCTTGGCCACCGAATCAGTGTTAATGAAGGAAGCTATTAATTTAAACCTAGTAAGCATTGTTCCAATAGAATTTAAAATCAATATAGAAAGTGCTTAAAAAGTACAATTTTCCCACCGAGGTTGTACCCATTTGAATTATTTTGGAATTTGACATTTTTTGGGTCAATATACACTTTCGTTACCCAAAAGAAGTTGACGGATTCGAAAGTATTTGGGTTTATTGTTTGTTTTTCTTTTTTTTTCTTTTTAATGCCAGATCGACCAAAGAGCTGAAATGACGTTTTTCCCTGCAATATTCATAAATTGTCCGATAATCATGTAATGCCGATCCTCAATGTAACCGAGCGGAAGTTATAGTTTTATAAAGTAGGGATCTCATTACGGGGGATCGTCTGGAATTTGGCTTGAGGTCACACTTCTTATACATTACCAATTAATCAAAGAGGCATCCGTTATTACTTGTAAAGTTTTATTTTGTTATAGCAATTGACATACATTACTCATTTACTGAATCGCTGAACAATTCATGAAAATATCTATTATAGATCGACCAATGATGGATCGTCAAATATTGACAAATTTTGTCAATCTGTCAATGTCAGTTTTCATAGCTGTTTTAAAACTGAAACAAATGCAGACTCCTATTAGACACTTTGTGTAATATATATAAGTAATTTATACACAATAATGCATTTGACCACTTTGAGTCAAATTCAAGGACATTTGGGATTCATGGATTTATGGAACTTATTTTAATTGACAAATTGTCAAATACTTCATACCATGATATCTTTGTCCATAACTGCAATTGGCATCAAAGTTGATGGTTCTGCTAGAGATTCTGTAGTCTCTAAAGGTGTGTTGTAGTTCACTTGAGTGTTACAGTAGACACTGATCATAAAATGAACATCCGCGGTCTTATATACCCAGTGTGACGTCACTCATGACGATAGGCAAATTAGGTCACAACGCATCAAAGAAGATCGAAATAATTTTCCTACGAGTTGCCTTATAAACTAGCGGTGCCTATGTCGATATGTCTTACGAGTCGATAAAATAATAGATTAAGGCTTATAAAAAAATTCGTCAAGCAGTAACAAGCTGATAATAGTTAAGGTAAGTCACAAATACTTAAACTTTGTCGTGCTTTTGAGATGGCATGTCCCGAATATGCGTAAATTGATCCATTACCGGTCGAGTAAATTCGAGCTAATATAATAAACATTTGGTATGATCATATCATTCTAAGTGTCAATAAGACATATAATAAAATATCATCAATGAGAGATGAATCACAATGTTAATATATAGAATTATTACATAAATGAACTAGTAAAACTGACTGGCATTACAATCATTACCTTCAAGTTTACTGCAAATGGGGATAAACATATATGAGGATCAAGAACCACAAACACCTTTATATGAGTTATCCCCCAACTTTACAAAGCATAAAGAACTTATTTGAAGATATGTGTTGATATGTAATAAAAATATTATAAAATTTAAAAAATAAATCCTACCATACAGTTGTAGCTTTTTCCTTTGGCTTTGTTTTTTTTCATATTCACAATGCCAGTAACCCTCATTTTCATCTTTGCTCAAGCTATTTATAGTTAAATTCGTTTCACCGGCTGATTCGTTTACACTGATCAGGTAGTTGTCGTTGAAAGTACTGCAAACGGGTTTTTTAAAGTCTGCGTCACAAGATCCGAGCTTATCACCTTGCCCTATGAATGATACGGTCCTTTTCACGTCTGGTGTTTTACATGTCAAAACACACTTAGAATTGATCCTTGGGAATTGGCATAGGGTAAGCTCTTGTGTGACTGAAATAAAACGCAATTTGGTTAATATGATTAAAAAAAAATAGGAAGTACAATAAGGTCTATTTTTGGAATAAACTCATATTTTTATTAACATTTCTAAGGTTAAACAATATACCCATTTTACTGCACTACTTCACTGCGGATCCACAGGCCGAAATTTCCATTTCATAATGCATTATTTCACAATTACTGCGACAAACGCCTTTCTCGAACGTTTTTCGCATGAACCAATGCTGTAATGTATCAAAATGTAGATACTAGTCTTATACATAGTTACACATTAATCATCGGTATTAACAGCAAAAGCATGAATGAACAAAAACAGATATTTCATCGAACAATCATTTACACCTTTTTATAGACAACAAAATATCATGGATGAACATTTCCGAAGCAAACATCCAGTGTGGAGAGCACCAGCATTGTATTATTGACATGGTGCTTTGCAAATGACCATGGTGTCCCGTATTCATTTCCCTCCAGGCGTTTAGGTAGACTTGGCTGATAACAGATCCCTAAATGCTTGGGGTGGGTGGGTTTCAATTTCTGCATATTGCGTAAACTGCCACTATACAAGTGCTATGATCTATAGCGTAAAACAAATCTAAGAAACAAACAAAGTCGAATCCGTGGAGAAGTGACAGGTGAATGTGTTCTAGCACTGTTTGCTGTTCTGTGTCTGTAATATCGAATATTTTACTTATGCTATCGTCGTCTGAAATGGATATTTGCTCTTTTTTTGTGCAAGAGAAAGCTTCTAGATATGCATGCACTTCAAAGTGCTGTCATAGATATGACTGAAATGTCGGAAGAAATGATTGTTAGCAATTATGAAACAAACATTCTGTGGAATGTCATATATTTCCGGAAATGATGGACCCGAACCCGTCTTGTCATTTTGACCTCTTTGTGCTAAAAAGAGTGAGCGACTTATGTCAGTCTAAATCTTCCTCTGTCCTCTTCCTACATATCCTTGAAAACAGTGTATTAATTACTATTCAAATATTTATGCTGTGTATTTCAGTGCAGAAGAGAAATTAACAATGTCAGAACTTTCGCTATTGATGTGTATAGATGTATTATGAAGTATATAGCTGAATAGTCCTCTATTTCTTATATGTTGTTATTTTAATTATTGAATTGTGTTCCGTTTTTTGGCCTTTCTTCTATATTTACAGTATCGAAATCGGTTATAATGACACAAACTTCTCGTCAGAAACGGAAAGGAAATGGTTGTTGTAATCGTAGATCTTCCCCTGCCCCCCATCCCCCTTTTTTTTTCGAAAAAAAACTCTTAAGACACTTACAATTTACTTTTTGATAACATTTGTACCCGTTTGATGTCCTTTATTTTATTTTATTTTATTTTCAAATTAATCATTATTGTATTATTTGTGTTTCAATCATTAACTGAAAATGCATATAAATAATTACATTTTATAAAAGGGAGAGAATATGACATAAGTTTTTCACTTGGTCATGATAAACTTTACGCCCCGCCTAATTCTCCCATTTATGTGATACTAATAAATACATGTAGTTGGTTTTGCATCAAACCAACATTATTCCATATAGATGGTGTTAGCATCTGCTTGATGAATCACACAGAAATTTAAACCCGTGAAACGTTCTCACCAATAGTTGTGGTTGATCTTTTACGTGCCTCAGGACCTCGGATTTTATTGTCAAAATAAAGGACACGCATATGTCACAAGTAGGTTCAAACCAGAGACTGCTCTGTCACAAGCAGACCGCCATATTAATTGAATCATGTCAGCACAGATAATGTTCCATCATGTCATAACATACCTGAAGAAAAATATTTTCATTTTTTGGATGACCTTTCATTTTTCTTAATTATCGATTCATCTTACTGATAAGCGAAAAGTTTATACATTAAATTCTTTAATAATGCAGTTAGTCTTGCTTAATATGAGATGATATGTGCCCATACTACCGATTAAGTTAAATGCTCAATGAAATAAAATGTAAGCGGCCCTCAAATAATTTTTCAACATTCTATTTAGACCTTTAGTTGTTATATTCTGGAAGGCCAAACCCGCATAGTCGTGTAAGGGAACCTTTGTCAGTATTTTGTGATAAACTACTTTTTCTTGAACTCATCACTATTTAACTTTTAGTGTGTGACAATGTCAAATTCCAATTTGGACAAATATCTTGTTCTTTATAGCCAATTACTTATATGGAACATATTCTACGTATCCTTTGTAGGTATAAACTTGATGTAAAAGCATTTGTAGTGGAAAAGAAAATTTTTAAACATGGGATGATTTTGATATCCACTAACTTTAAAATCTATTGTTTGCATCCCGGTGATTTAGTTCTATTTAACTATGGAATTGGAAATGACCTACACGTATGTTGCAGGATTCTTTACACTGATATCATTGAATATTTAACCTTATCAAAACGTATTATTGCAATTTATACATTTCAAGAGTAAAACACGAAAATACATAATGTTTTGTAATTCAGTCATAAAGACACTAAGGTTCTTATTTATAGACAATTGTGTAGTCTGATTTTACAATCACATTTTACATGAAAACATACCATCATATTCCAAGTGTGATTCTGGCAAAAACACACTGTGAATGTGAGTTAGTCTTATAGACAATTAATTTAGTCTTTGAAATAAACAACGGAGAGGTTTCGATTAGTTTTCCAGTGTCGAAGTCCAAAAGTTGGAGGCTAAATTATGAAATTGTCCCATATAAACCAATGTGAACCGAGAGTAAAACATTCCGGAATGAGACCATGAGCCCGGGGAGGGTGAGTGTACTCTCTATACATACATAAGAAGATACATAAAAAGATAATAAAGTACAGAACTCTTTTTGAATAATATTAGAAATATACAATTCGAAATATTTACCTATCTCATTCACTAACAGGGAAATTGCGAAAAATGGGAAATGCATCCTTGATCTTGTCTTGTTTTATCCTGGCACCTTCCTGTGAAATATATAAAAAATCATAATGCAATGACTTGTTGCAATTCAAACTATAATAGTCGTTGAGAATCCTCAAGTGCAAGAATGCTTAAGATTTTATTATCGGTTGGTCAAAACCACATAACAAATCCTTATTCGGTAATAATAACATTACGTTGTTTAGAAATCGTTTTGGTAAAGGTTATTTAAAACAACCGTAAAGGTTTCATATTGTAAGATGCTTTATAAACATATATTCACGTAAAATATAAAAGTTATGTCTATTGGAATCTAAATAATGCACATATGGAGTGAATACGTGATGGAATGGGTTTTGTTATATTAATGGGCGTGGTGCCAGCTCAGTTAAACACAAATATCGGCCATAAGCTTTGGACCATTGCTCATTAGTTATAATATTTACGTGCAATGTGAATTTGCACCATAAATAAACATCAATCCATGAACTTAACTATCGCTTTTCATATTTTGTTAATTTCAACTTTTACATTTTTTATCTGTTTCCTGTCAATATGTTACATGCCTATTTAGATGACAAGTGTTATTCAGACCACACTTAAGGACGTGTGGAAAAATTTTCTCATTTTCACATGGGTTTATGTTTCGTAAATCAGAAAATTGTAAAAGAAATAGAAGTGATATATTTTACACATAGGGTAATGTGTTTTATATTTGACAGTACACATTACTAGATTACAGTGTCCTATGATATATAATATATATATATATATATATATATATATATATATTATATATATATATATATATATATATATATATATATATATTATATATATATATATATATATATATAATGCATGATGTTTACACATAAAACACTAGGAATATATGTTTTCATTGAAGATGATGTAAGTAACAACAGTATAAATAAATTAAAAACAAAAGCTTTATATAAAAATGTACAGATTATACATCTTATAAATTTTGTCAACAAATAGAAAAAAAAAATGATAAATAAAAACAAAACAAAACAAAACAAAAAAAAAAAAAAAAAAAAAGAAACCAAAAAAAAAAAAAACCCAAAACAAAACAAAACACACATACAAACTTTACACAAAACAAAACAATTTATTTAATGTATTCTACTACTACTACTACTACTACTACTGCTACTACTACTACTACTTCTACTACCATTAAACAAATTTGGTTTGGTAAGTATAAGTTTGGAATGAAAGGATGCATTTTATAATGTATAATAGACGATCGCAGTTTTATCATGTATTAAATCGAAGTACATAGCTTAATTCACTAATAATAATAATACTGATTGATTGATTATTAGACCTTTGCAACGGACACACCCGAAGCAGTGAGGGACCTTTTACTTGCCATGCCTACCTTGACACGGGACCTCGGGTTTTAGTCTCATCCGAAAGAGAGAACAACGGTGTGTCCAGTGCGGGAGTCAAACCCGGGACCTATTGATCACGAGCCGAGCACCTTATCCACTAGGCCACACCGGCATAATAATAATAATAATAAGAAGAAGAAGAAGAAGAAGAAGAAGAATAACAATAATGTTTGAGTTATCGTTCGTGAACATAACTTAATCTCAATACACATGTACGTAGAGAAGTTTCAATTGTTTAGATATTTTTGAATACTAAATATGAAAATGCAATGTAATGCTTTAAAATTATCTGAAATCTCCCAGATTTCAAACAATCATTGTGTCCGCTACAGTTCACCACATGTTCAATCAAAGTATACAGGCGTTCAAGCCATTCCGGATTTTAAGCCATTCCGGATAATTTCAACTTCAAACGATGTTTTAATTCGCGTGTGATCCTCACATAATAAATTCTGTCTTTCAATTAGAAGTTTGTTGGTTTCTTTCTTCATTTATCACAAAAAAAAAAAAACAAAACAAAAAAAAAAAAAAAAACCACAAAAACGTACATGCTCATGTCGCGCGTGCAACAATTGTTCTCTTTGAACTGACAAGCACCGAGAAGAAGCCGAAAACGGACAGATAACGGACAGAAAAGAAATTAGAAATATTCACATAACTGGTAGGTATTTTCAAACAAACTTATATCCAATTTTTACCCCCACTCATATACATTCCCTATTTACACATCATCTATACGGTTTGCAGTCGCAAAGCAGAACAATCAATTGAAATTCCCTCTTCTCCGAACTAGCCATTGCGGATAATGGCGATGTTGATAACGTCATTTCATTGCAAGAGATCGTATAAAAGCATTTAAGAGTGAATTTTTGCCAAATGAACCTAGAAACTTAACTCCTATGGATATAAATTGATCGGTTTTATTGTTGGGATACTGTATCATGGTAAAAAATGATATTCTATCAATAAACATTATTCCGAAATCGGTAATGATCTCTGTGCAGTACACTAGCAGGGCACATCCAGCCGAGAACTTGCAATGCCAGGGGGAAGCATACACTATTCGAGACCCAAAGGGCCGAGTGGGGAGGTTATGGGAGGAAATGTCCCCCTCCCATAAGTGGGGTTTGGGGCATTCCCCGAGAAAATTTTGAAAAAACTGGAGGAAAAATATAGCATATGGGGCATCTCTCTGTGTTTGGCATTTTCTTTGAATAAAGAACAAAATCAATTTTCAAAGTAACAGATTTTAATGTGGAATCAGTTCAAAATGCCACTTTTTGTGTATAAATTAAATCGTTTCACGTATAAAACATTTTAGGGACGGGTGCAGAAACATGAATGCCCTGGAGGCAAAATTAAACTCGAAGACTGAGTCTCCCCCCAGAAAATTTTCGGATAACACTTCATTCTTAGCACATTGTGAAGATAATACACACACATTTCGAAAGTGAAATTAAAAAAAAAGAGGGGGGGGGGTGACAGGCTGTACTAATTGGTATGTTTATTACAGACAAGTGGAAGGTAATAAATTCAATGTTTATATAGCCGGGGACCTATCACCGGGGACGTTTAAACTGGGGACACTGTTAACAATGGACAGCAAAGCCAGTGAACGTGTATGCACTTTGTCCTGTTAACGCCTGGGCACCTATGCTTGGCGCCACTGCCGGGGGGGGGGGGGGGGGGGGGGGGGGCTGACTAGTGTATCAATTCTTTTTAAAAATTGAACTACTACAATGTCCAAAAAGGCTACAATATATGAGTACAGATCGTGTGGTCACTTTGTACTCCCGCAAGACAATGGGGATCGTGGAGTTGGGATGAATCACTCGTTCCACGGTAACAAAGCCATTGGGGTGTGGGGGGGGGGGGGGGGTCGCACCCTTTTCCGGCCACCAAGCCGATGGGGAGGGATCAAGGAGGGTCGAGTAACTTACCAATTTGTATTTGTAACAATATTTAAAGTCAAAACTAATGGAGCTTTCTACTACAAACGGCACAAGAAGGGGTGGTCGGTCAGAGAGGACAAGGATGTTTGTGTTTTTCCCCCAATATGCAAACTTATAGTTACATAGGAAATAGTAAGAAATATGTGCCCATCCTTTTTAGAAAACTAGGTGTCTTTTCTGCCTAGTGATACATACAGTACAGTTTTCGTTTTTCTTCACAAAATAAATTGTGTATACTTCCTCACAACAAATTGGTATTTAAACGTATATATATAGTGACAGACGTGAAAATTGTTACGTCTGTAAAGAAAATGATTTGACCAAGCTATACGACAACAACCACCAAATGCCCGCAAAATTCAGTCTTGGCAAACAATCGGCCAAAAATAAAACAAGAGGCCCAAGTGCACCGTCAAACAAATATGCAAAGTAGATCAAGAAGACAAGGGTTAAAGAAAACACAAGACTTTTGACCAGTCGAGCTTAAGCGATACCCCGTCGTCCGTCTGTCTGTAAACAATTTTTGTTACTGCATCTCCTCGATAACTTATTATCGCAGAGACTATATATCTGATGATCTCATTTTGTGGCCCTGGGGGCACTGATAAAATTAACATACAAATTCTTTTTCAATTATCAATGTTTTGTTTAGAATTTGAATCAAAATTGTATGTATATTGAATTAAAAGGATTTTAAGAAAGTATAACTACGGTATACTCTTAATGGAATATCAGAGTAGAGCATATGCAATTTGACAGACTCATAGTAAGCAAGAAGAGAGGCCAGTAGCCCCCTAGGAGTAAGCATCTCATCACACCAGCCAAGGATGCTCAACTTGACGTATATACACGCTAAAACAATTTATCTGTTGTTACAATTTTTTTTACCACTGGCAGACTTAGAAATTATTTTGCACAAAAAATATTTCTATTCTGTTACAGAATCAATCCCAACATAGAGAACATGGAGAAGTGATCCTTGTTAAAAACTGTCATAAAAGGCTTTCATCACTTCAAGATAAAACCTCCTCATTTCTGTAACACAAAGAGAACACAAATATAAACGACATGCATGAATGCGGTTTGGATTCCACAGAGTGTTCCAGAAGACATTTATAACCTAGAAACTGACAAGAAAAATGCTTAAAAGTTAAGGACATTCTTGTTTTACCATGTGGACATGTCCCAAGAGGTCTGGTCCCTCTTGTTAGGTGTCTTTTGGACAACGGAGGAAAAATATAGGCTGAAGCTACAGGTGAACCTGTACCAAGCTTTTCACCCTGGCCTGAATCATAAGAAATAGGAAGTGGTGGTAATATTACATGCCAATACATTGTTAAACCCACCAATCTTAAGTCAGCCCTTGATGTTATTAAACAACATCTCAAAGACATGCCAAAGAATTAATGCAGTGATAAAAGTAAAAGTGACCTAAATGAGTTTAAATATCCTCTGTGCATTTTCTTTGGGTGGCGATATTATGTATCACTATATCACTTTTCATTAAAATTGTACTCATGTAATTAGTTCATTACATAACCAGATTATTAAAAATCAGATGGTTCATTGTTTTATAAAAAGTGAAATTCAATGTATTTTGAAATAAATGTGAGTTCAAGCCATGAGGTCCGTCTTCACAGCTTTAGAGTTAACTTAGCTATCATTGTAAGTTTTTGTGATTGCCTGTATGTACAAGGGATATCTTGATATTTAACGATATGTAATAACTATAGGCGCTAAAATACACACATTAACCAGACTTAGTGCAAAGGGTCGTGTAAATATTTTCGATGTACAAACACAGGCAACCCATATTAAATCTAGTTGAAATACTACAGATAAAATATGAAATAGGTATCGTTAGAAATATACATGTTATTAGAAACTAGATGATTGTGATATATCTGATTCACACATGGGTCGAATGTCCCGTTCAAGGCATTTATTTACTGGCCAATTTACGGTATTCAACGGTCGAGTTACATGTGATTCGATGAGAGACGTTATTTGAGTAAAGTAACAAACACATTAATAAAAATATAGATATTGAGTACAATCTTTTTTATAATAGAAAAATCCACATTTTCAACTTGTTGACAATTCCAAACAATAAATATATGTGTATTTCACAAAATAATTTTGAAATAGTCCCAAAAATGTGCATGCGTAAACACAATCCGGAATGGCTAGACAAACCCGGAATGGCTTAAAATAGCGTGTTGACTTTTCGTGGATTTATTCGTAAGATATACGAAATTTAATAATTATATTTAGCATGTTACAAAAGTATACCGAAATACTTTCACACATGTAACTAACAATGACCATTCTTATAATATCACGTGAGACTGACGGCAGAATTAAATGAAATCCGGAACGGCTTGAACGCCTGTATGTAGTACACCTGACCATAGACTACAGTTTCCTCCCTTGTTTCATGTACCACGCACATAGTCCCAAAAAAAATTAATGTTTGCATCTTTTTCGATTTATTTACCAGTGTTGTCATGGTATTTATAGTGATTTAAACATGCCCTCTGGTAGAAAAGAGTTTGAAAAAAATTATAAAAATGATATTAAAGCTTTTTGGTGCATTCCTGAGTATGTCATGAGGCTGAAATGTTGTCGCATGAATACACTACTTCAAGACTTGAGAGTGAGGTCATAGGGGTCAAGATGTGTATTGATAGATATTTTGAGTTTGGCGTATGCAATTTTTTCTGCAGATCATGAAATGACAGCTCTTATGTAGTAGAACAACATACATAAATTTCAGAAAAAAATAAGTGGTGGGATTTTTGCAATGATTTTTTAGTTTACAAAGGAAACAACAGGAAAAAAAACTGTAGTCTATGGTCTTACTGTAAACAGCAGAAGTTGAGAATTTGACAGAAATATCCATTCTAATGCATTTTTTTTTCTACAGTACATCTTAGAGAATAATTTATTAAGGTAATTTCATGCGATTTCTGTTCAAGTATATGCTCAGAAAAGTATTTAATGTAATTTTTACAGAATTTCCTCTGACCGCCCTATTATGTGATAGGCTGACTATGTCCTATGCCTCCCTTTGCATATTTATCAAGCGCATATGCATGTATTCATTTGAAATAGGCTCCACTTCACAAATATATGCTACAAAGTGATGGAAGAGGTAATTTAGACAAGCATTTAAGAAATTTAGGGTAAAATTTTGTCAACAAACTTAACTAATTTCATTCCCAAATTATGGGCATATTATTCAAATAAGAGAAAAATAGGAGATGAGGTTTCTCATACTTAGGAAATTGACTATGTATATGTATGTTGATAAATTCTGAATGCTTTAATTACTACAATTTCCCTTATAATGTAACTCCAATGAAAAAATCTAGAACTTGGCCTTGGAAAAAAAAGGGGGGGGGGGAGGTGAGGTGCTCTGCAAGATGTATTCTACAAGGAAGGAAGATGACATTGGTTGGAAAGTCATACTTTGGCAAATGTTTGCCTTGCACACTGATATTTTCTTCATTGATAATGCTTTCCTAGATGATAAAACTAGTATTCCACTCAAAAAATCAGAAAAAAAAGGGGGGGGGGGGATACTGTTACTTAGGCTATGTATCTGACCTTCATTCCCTTTATTGTAGAAAATACTGGTATTGTTATAGGTAGAATTTTTATATTTATACACTCATTTCTTTATACTGACTGTGTAACAAGCATGACAATAGCTTACTTTGATTGTTTTAAGGACTTAAGGATGGTCTGGTTACTAGTGCCATGATCATGACATTTACATGTCTTATAACACAAAAAATGAAGAATTCACAGTATAAATCATTTATTTGTTGTATTGCTCTTATTTGTGAAACTGTTTGCTTTGGTTTTTGTAAATAGAAAGATCTATAATACCCCTCACAGCCAGTACATATACAAATACCTCTTCCTTTATCCCAAAAACCTCAGACCACCCCTGGCTTTATTATTGTAGTGCTAAATTCCATAAACAAACATTACAGTTACTCCAACATTTTTATCTGATTATCTAATATCCTTAGTATTTTTCTAGGGCATAATCATACTCGTTTCTGTTTTCTAAGAATTTAATTTGAATTTTTAAATTGATTTTTCTTTCATTTGATATACATGAATTTAAAAATTAATTAAAATTAAAAATTGAAATCTCCAGTCCTTATCTTAAATATGAATGCAAAGTACTGTAATAACATTTTGAAGTAAAAAAGATTCCAAGTTGATATTCCTTTTAATTATGAAATTATTTGAGTTTGAAATTGAAGTATTTGATTCACTGCTTACATTTTACAACACAAATTGCATGGTTACATAGGTGTTTCTTAGCAATATTTTAAGTGCTTTAATGTGATTGATTTCAATGAAACTTGGCACTTTAGTTCAAAATATGTCAATGTATGTGTCGAAAAAATTTGGTTAGGATTGGTGCAAAAAAGTGACCCTTTTAGACCATAGACTACAGTTTCCTCCCTTGTTTCATGTACCACGCACATAGTCCCAAAAAAAATTAATGTTTGCATCTTTTTCGATTTATTTACCAGTGTTGTCATGGTATTTATAGTGATTTAAACATGCCCTCTGGTAGAAAAGAGTTTGAAAAAAATTATAAAAATGATATTAAAGCTTTTTGGTGCATTCCTGAGTATGTCATGAGGCTGAAATGTTGTCGCATGAATACACTACTTCAAGACTTGAGAGTGAGGTCATAGGGGTCAAGATGTGTATTGATAGATATTTTGAGTTTGGCGTATGCAATTTTTTCTGCAGATCATGAAATGACAGCTCTTATGTAGTAGAACAACATACATAAATTTCAGAAAAAAATAAGTGGTGGGATTTTTGCAATGATTTTTTAGTTTACAAAGGAAACAACAGGAAAAAAAACTGTAGTCTATGGTCTTACTATCTTGTACACTTATCATCATATCTGTATGTGAACTAGCATGTCATTTTAAAGCGTACGTTGTAACATGATGCAACATGCATTATAATGCACTCTTAACATTAACATACCTATTTAAAGTTATTCGGCAGCCATTTAATTTTGTTGATTGCGTGCGCAATTCTTACTTCATATCTTCCTCTTCCCCCAACAACCTCCCCCCCTTTTTTTCCCTTTGTCATTGTCCTTCCAGGTAAGAACAGTATTCAATAAAAATCCAAGTCATAAGTTTTATTTGATCAATTTTTCAAATATTTTTTTTTGTATCTGAAAAGTCATTTCGTGTTAATTGATAAATAACCTTATCCTGTAGAATGCAAAATCTACGCGAGGAAACTCTTGCAGAAATTTATGATAATAATAATGATTGTTCGATTGCTTGAAATGTTCACAATATAGATAATGATAGATCGCCTATCACTATTGAGAAAACGCACCTACTTGTTGGTAAGCCTTTCATCGTGGAAAGCTATTCACAGAATATTTTGATAATGGTACGGTAATTGACCGTAAGTCTGAATGATAAAGAGAGAAGGGGAAAGTAAAGTTTGGTCATTGAGGCAAAGTGTTTTTACTCAACGCTGTGATTGTTTGTTTGTGTATTTTATTATGTCATACGAAGGTTATTTTTGTTAAAGGGGGACTGAATCTGCCTGATGAATCGCACACATGTAAAACTGTGACCTACTCGAATGAGACACCACCGAACCACAGATGGGAAATGACTGAGGAATCCCATAAGCATAGCACCTAACTAATTGAGCTACGCTAGTACCTGAATATTTTCTACTGCCATTACTAAGACTCAATACATTCATCTGTAGAATCTAAATAATACTATGTATTTATATGAGGAGCAATGACCATACGCATAATATCGTTTTCAGTTGGGCCCGTAAACCGTTTAACCACACCATTTGTTTGGCTTTTGTCAAATTAAATGACCGTCCTAAGTCGGTATCGCAATTGCACTACAATGAAATATTTTTGTAATGTGATATATGTTCTAGTATATTATTTATATTCATGTATTGTATAGCTCTATGGTGACTTCTGCCACATAACTGAGCTAGTAAGTCCTATTTTTTCTTTTTAAACTTAAATACTGTATTTAATTTCATTTGAACGGTGTAAATTAGAATTGAATTAATTCTGATGTTATAGAATCAATGAAAGTCGCGATTTTCCTGCGCTTTTAGTTGGAATGTCGAATGTTGGGTAATTTATTGTAAGTTTGATCATTCGCCATTTTAGCACTCATAAATGAACACCTTAATTTTATTTTATCGACATCGAGTTAGAACACGTGTCCCTAAGACATTCATGAAATTGTGCATTGTTATGTAGAGACTATAAAAAGTTTAAGCCGCAGATACATGTAACTAACGAATTTTCCAATATCTAACAGGATGTACATTTGGCATCTGACCTTGAGAAAAAAGTAAAATGAAGAAAGACGCTTTTGTGAGATCGGAAGGTAACAAAATTAAATTCAACTTTAATTCATATATTTGTCGGCAAGTAACGCAAATTACTTGGTCCAATAAAACGATTATATTCAATACGTCAGGTAGCCTGTGCCAACATCTTCTTAGATTGTGAAAAGGCAAAATAATCTCATCAAAATTGCGGATATTAGCGACAATGGGTGGGACGCGGTTCATCAGTGCGACTCCAATTCTTTAATTAGCGTCTCTGAAGACGAAAAGCGTAATAAATCATGCTGAAAAAGTGGGAAATTTCTCAACACATGTATAAGTCCGATTCAGTTAATACGTTATTCCAGAGCATGTTCAAATTATAATGACTTTGTTCTGAGGGCTAGGCGACTTTCAGTTAAGCTGCTCAACCAGGGTTATATATGTGCTATACTAGCAACGTCACTGAGGAAGTTCTACCGTCGTTACGTGACTCTTATAACTCCATATGATATCTCGTTATCCAGACTTTTGAATGATATTCTGGACTGAGACTGATTCCAATCATTTTACACAGATTTGACACCTTCTATACTAAAGGGTTACCTACTTTGACTTCTCCATATATAAATACATATGGAATTTACACGATTTGACTTTTTCTACTGGGTATGTGACGGATGTTGCTAGCAAGCAGGAGATGCTCTCCCCGGGCACCTTATCTTACTCCATCAAAGGGGTTCACATATGCTCTTCAAATAGACATATTTTGTTATTTTCCACTTGTTTGTCATTTTCACTGATTTTGTATGTTCTCTGGTTTCATGATTTTTAGACTTATGGCTTGGAATTATCCATCATCTTTACATTTATCATGGCCATCAGTGGTTTACAATCTGATTTAAACCATATCTTTATTCCGCTTCTCTATTTCTCCCATTGCGGATAAAGATCTGGCGAAACCCCGTTATGGGTCATGTTCTTGTGAACTCTGATGACGTTTCAGTCACCGAAACCGTTATTTCCAATAGCCAATCAATGACTCGGTTAAGCACGCGATAGTGACACAGTATGTAACAAACGCAATTTAAAAACTACTTTGTGGGTTACGCACACTGGGTATGTTAATTTCATTCCTAGGAATTTGTAGCCGATCCACTGATTGGCTGAAAATCAGAGTTCACCAGAATATGACCCATTATGAAGTTTATAGGACAAATAAGATATACCGCTAGGGATCTATAAAAAAGGAATTGCAGAATTATCTACTTCCAAATTATCCGACATATGGCAAACTTAAAGGTGATCCGAAGATAACTTACAGAACATGAATTGAATGGATTTGTAGAGGGAACACCGTCATATATAAGGGACACAACTGATTTTAATTCCAAATTAAAACCATTTTGTAGGCAAGTGCCGAGGAACGCGCCACTATTTTGCTTTGACGCGTTAAAGTATACCCATCCTTACCGCGGAAGGAAAGAAGATGGTAGAAACAGTTTTAAACCATAATAGATTTAAGATAGGACATAAACATTTCAAACAAACAGAAGGTGTAGCTATTGGATCCTGGTTAGGCAGGAATTTCGCGTGTACATATATGCGTAAATGGGACGAAGACTTTTTAAATTTTAATTAACCTTCAGTGTATTATAAAAGATACATATATGACGGATTCGGGATATGGGATTCAGATTTAGACTCACTTTCAAAATTCAAGGAACATGCCAATAAGATACACAGTAACATAGAAATTGAACGAAGATGGAGTAGGAGTAAAATTGAATTCCTAGACACTAAATTAAAGAAAAAGGATGGACACATATACACAGACCTTTTTTCTAAACCAACGGATAAACAGCTATAACTAAGGCATGATTCTCGCCACCCGCCACACACCAAAAATCATTAGCGTATGGACTCGGAATTAGGATAGGGAGGATATGTGAGAAGGAGGAAGACTACCTCAAACATAGACATGAATTAAAAACTCAGTTATGGAAACGCGGATATAGTAGTAAACTTATCGAATAATAATAATTATGTGAGGTCGATAACATAGATATGGACGAATTATTGAAGAAAAAGAAAACTCAAGTAAATTTAAAAGGGATTCGTGACATACTCCAAATATATGTAGGTGAAACAGAACGGTCTTTACGCGAAAGGATTCAGGATCATAAACGCAACTTTGCATATGAGAAAGAGAATCCGATAATGAGACATTTTGTTGATCATACCGCAAGTCATCTTCGAGTAGCTATACTTGAGAGAACGACTGGACAATCAGATCATGTTAGACTAATAGCTGAGGGAAATAGGATCAGAAAGTTATAGACCAGGATACCATATGGATGTAACGTAAAAACAAACAATTGACATTATATAATAACTACACACAACACAACGCCCCTTTTTTTGTATATATATATATAATATATATATATATATATATATATATATATATATATATATATATATATATATATATTATATATATATATATATATATATATTCAAAAAATAAGAACATTGTCTTCAAAGCTTAACATGTTTTATTCCATTACTACACGTGTTTCGGCATTATGAGCCTCTCATATGTTAACACCTTGTATAATAAATATAGACCATATATACCTTTTAATTTTGGGCACCATATGCGCATTTCGACAACTTATGTCTCTTCAGTGATGCTCGTGGCCGAATGATTGGAATTCTCAAAATATAAATATTTGAAGAGCAGTGTTGAAACCAAAATGACCGAAAAGTGAACCAAAGAATCTATCTAAGGACAGAGCTATACACGAGGGAGATACATGCCTGTTGGCAGAGATTATAGCGTACGGGTGTCGTCTGTGTGGGAGTACGCCGCTATTAATGCATTTATATTTTGATAAAGTAATCACTATCTGCGTTTAAAGATGCAATTTTTACAGTCAAGTTATATCTGTACGGTTCTATCAATTTAATGCTTTATAACTAACCCCCCTGAAAACACACGAGTTTCGATAAAAATGTAGATTTCTAGAACATTTTAATGGTGAACATATTTTCAATTACATATGAGTGTTTTGGTCAACTGACCATTGGGGACTTTGTTATACAGCTGAGTCGGATAATTTCTTTTACTTTTTTAAAATCTAAATAGTCCTCCGAAGGGAAGTGACATAAAACAAAGAACAATTAACTCAGTATTCACAACATTTCGGTCTCCTGACCTTCTTCGGTGAATTCGATCGGTATTGATGGCGTAAGTTATGTAATATGGATCCATCATATTTCATAACCAATATATGAAAAATTACAATAAAAGAATTATGTCATAGCGTATACATACAGTATGTATAACATTTAGCGCGGTTCCGCTAAAATAACACATTCAATATATAGCTTTATTAAGTACGTAACTATAAGATACTTAAAATAATAACTATGAAATACATATATTAATTAACAAAGATGTTATATATGAGGTGTCGGATAGGGTGAGAGGTAAGAGGAGGTAGGAGATGGGAAGAATAGGGCTGAACGGGGGAGGGGAAGGCGGAAAGGAAAAATACGTGGAGGGGCGGGGGTCTTACAATGGTGTAAAAACAAAAAAAAATAATCACATTAGATGTCCGCAAATAAGTCTGAGGGAGGGGGTAGGGTGGAGGGAGTGTAACAATAAGATAATATATATAAAACAAGATAATAACTATAAAATACATATATTAATTAACAACTATGTAATACTTAAGGTACAGGGTGAGGAGGAAGAGGAGGTATGAGACTAGACTAGAAAAGGGGGGTCTTATATTAATTTAAAAACGACCAAAAACAAATCCCATGCTGGTTGTCCGCATATATGTGGGAGGGATGAGGTAGTGGGATTGAGTGAAAACGTGGGGAGGGCAGCAGGTGGGGGAGAGTACCCTATATCCACTTCTAATTTATGCCCTTAACTAAATTTAGTTACATAAATATTTCCATAATATATGTTAATATAATTACTCGATATATCTATCTATCTATATATCTATCTATCTATCTATCTATCTATATATATATATATATATATATATATATATATATATATATATATATATATATATATATATATATATATATATATATATATATATATATATATATATATATATATATATATATATATATATATACATATATATATATATATATATATATATATATATATATATCTATATATATAATATATATATTATATATATAAATATTAATCCGCACTTAACGGCACCTTATATCGTCTGTATCCTCACTTAGCGGTAACCCTCTACTTAGGTGTCATTTTCGAGGTGCCGCTAAGTCGCTACCATTTTTCAAATGGCGATATCTTTGTTGTTTTCAATCGCATTCTGTAAAGCTTGGTACGAGTGAAAACTTCAACATTTCTTCTTTCCATACATATTAAACTTTTACTTATGCATTGTCAATAAATGAGAATATATTGGTTTAAACTGAGGCCTATCTTTTGAAGTATATATCGTAATCGTCTAAATCCTCACTTAGCGGTCATCGGTCTTTTAAGCGGATTTTCTTTCTTAACTTAGATAGACATCGTTCTGAGATTTTTGTCAGATCATCCTTGGTTAACAATCTACAATTCCTGTAATTTTCATGCAATGTTATTCACAAATAAATGAATGAGAATGAAAAGTTGTTAAAACATGCACCTTTTTCAGCCACAAAATCTATATATTTCTACGCATGCTCAATACGCACATATTAAACTAGGACAAGACGAAGAAATGGCGACTCTTACTATCGCCTCACATATTGTGAATGTGAGCTTTTCATTTCAATTGATTACTAGTGTCGATATAGATATCATGGGATGTACAGTTAAAATACTTTTGGAATTATCTTCACAGGGGAGTATAAATCTGTGTCAGTACGGCGCGATCACGGCTGCTCAGGTACATGTATGTTTACATTCGGTGTAAATAGATACACATTACACACGTTCAACAGTAAACTCTACTATACTACGTTCTCATGAATGCCTAGACGTGATGTATTTCATGCTGTGTTGTTTATTTATAAATTGCATTTTTAGTATACGTTTGTGTGATAGATTGCGAAGTTTTCTTTGACGAAAGACAATGTATAATGTATTGTTAAAAAAGTAATCCGGGGTTACATAGAGTGCTACTGTGGGAAACATAGAGATCAATATTGATCAATATTGTATATTGTATATACATATTGCATTGGATATATAGTACACCTGCATGATGTGTGCATGGAAAGGACGATCTGATTAAATTTTAAACATGTTCGACTTAAAATGATAAAAGAAACAAAAAATTCACACATATAAAAAATTTTAACCCAGATTAAAATAAAGAAAACATTTTGACTTAAATCCATGATCTTATGAATATGATACAGTCCAAGACACTTGATACATGTTCGTATATAAATATAAAAACCACATACAAAGGGGGATCTAGACATTTCTTAAGGGGGAGGGGGGGGGGTTGGGGTTGCAGTCCTCCCAGGACTAACTTTTTGCACTAATCAGTCTGGTAAGGGGGGATCCAGCCCTAGAAATGGTTGAAAATTACCTTTTTGGGGTAAAACTTAGACGGTGGGAAGGGGGGGGGGGTTTGTAACCCCACTTTTAAATCCACCAGTGCACATAGTATAAATATACTGTATATCCTAAAGCAGACCTGTATATTTTCATTCCATAAGAAAGCCGGTGTGGCTCAGTGAATGATGTACTCGGCTGGTGACTTAGAGGTCCTGGGTTTCGATTCCTGCCCAGGGCACACTGTTTTCTGTCTTTCGGAGGAGGCAGTAAAAACTGAGGTCCTGTGTCACGGTAGGCGTGGCACGTAAAAGATCTCTCACTTCTTTGGATGGGTCTGTTGCAAAAGAAGAAATTCTATGCAATGCATCAGACAGGTGCTGTCACCATATAACTGTGGAGTAACGTAAAACATAATCAATCAATCATTCCATAAGATTTTGCAAGAAAATTGAGACTTCATTAGAGAAATATTAATACCAATTAATGTACATTGATGGCTTTAATTCACCCTGTAAGAAGGTGCAACTGCATTCTGATAATTAATTTTGATGTATAAATGTTGGAAAAAAATATCCATTGACAAAAACATGTTCATACTTAACCACAGTGTGTTAAGATTTCCTTTTGGATGTGTAATTTTTCAACCATTATAAAACACTTGTGAGTAACCAGGAGAAGAATGAAAATTAATAATGAAGGTTTCCTTAACACTTGAATGTTTTATTCTTTCTAGAAGTACATGCGAATCACACATGATACTTTAAATACTTTAAAACTGACTCTGATGCAATGGGCTCATGCAGGGAAAAAAAATAGAGAGTTATCTTATCTTTGACCTATATCAGATAAAGTGTGTATCAGTAAACATACATTTGTAATTATTTTGATTTCTTTTATTGTTTTGATTGAAATATTCATGTACAGATTTCAAATTTGTTTATCATATATAATTTTTTTAATCATAGGAGCCATTTTGATTAATTTAAATTCATTGTCAAGCAGGTAAAAAAAAATAGAGAGTTATCTCCTCTTTGACCTATCCTGATTTCTCTTATAATCTACAGCTGCTTTAAATTTTAAGTTTTGTTGATCTTGAATTATACTTATAATAACTTATAATGATAATAAATATCTACTAAGTCTATCTTAGTGCTTATTGTTGATACAGAGGTTTGGTCCTAGGTTGCGATTAATAATACACATGTCCATCTGCTTGTCCATTTTACAGTTACTATTTCCAAAAGAGTAAAGGCTAGAAAAACATTTTGTTCTTTGTCTCCAACTTGGAAACTATAAATATCATATATTATACAACTATGAATATACAGGCTAAATTCAATAATAGAGTTTGAGTTTCTGAATACATGTAATCCATATGACTTAAGTATCCTTATTGATATTTATGATTTCATTGTGCAGGAAGAGAGGCAGGTTGAATTTGGTTTAGTTGTCTCGCACAACATTTTAATATAAAAACTTTTGGCTCAATATGGAGTGTCAGAAGATATTTACCCCGGTATATGCCTGTATGTCTTTAAACAGAATATTTTATAGTATGATAATTTTTGAAAATCTTCCATAAAAGGAAGTCATCAGCATAAATACATGTAATAACGAATCCACTCTTTTTCCACAACTTGTATTGCTTACAAGAGCAGGCATGGATCATACATAAATTTTGTCAACTACCAGATAAATGCGAGGTAGCCCAAAATTGTTGAAAAGGAGGTGGGGTATTCGTCATTTCATGTTATTTTATGGTTTTATCAGTCTTCTTGTCCAGGCCATATTTTATTTATGCTTTAGTTTTGCAACTTCATGCTTGGCATATTTGTTTCCTATGACAGTACAATATGTCCATGTATCATGACTTTGATCATGCATCTTGTCTTTAAGCTCAAGGCATCATAGATATAAATGAAATTCTTTCCCAGCCATATTTTCTTAATGCTTTACATGTAGATTTGTAGACTAGTTTTATGCCTTGCACAATTGTATCATATATCCATCTCATTCAGACAGGCTGTAATTAGTAGAGGAGTATTGGTATATCATTCCTACCAAATGACATCAAAATGTTTCCAGTAGGTTAGAAATGGTATATTCAGTATAACAGTGCTTAATTCTTCTTCCCTTTCCACAAAGTTTTTACATTATAAAGAGAGGTAATTAGTTTTTTCAATGCATTTGAAACTTTTAGTTATGCACAATACACAAATGTACATTTGATGTAAATAAACCATCTTATAATTCTATATTTTAATGGAATGTTTTAACTAAGATCAGTAAAAAGTATCAATCTCTGCATGACTGAGTAAATGGTTCTAACGTTCTTAACATGTACTATTCAGTGTGACCTGTTGCCTTTTTCATTTATTCAATAGAATAAGATAATATATATATATATATATTCTATATTCTTCATGTGTTTGACACTTCTGTGGTGTAAATCAGATTAACACAATCATCTTTGAGATGAAAGATTCAGGTGCAATTCCTGACGGAAGTTTCACATAGAAGATTACAATACTTTGAAAAATAGCCTATAAATATATTGGAGGAGAACAAAGCCTTGAAAAATGAAACTAATATCATTTAATATAAAATTGAAATCAATTTTTAATTTACATAGATTTTAAACAATACGTTTAGCAAGAGGCTTATGTATATTTCAAGTTAAAACTGTATTTATTATATGTGCAATAATCTATATTGAAGACTGGGCAAAAGGGCTGTTCTTTACCTCGTAGGTCTAGGTAACAAGTAACTGATAAAATTGGTAAAACAGTGAACAATTTTCATTTTTATTATACTCCCAGAATCTGATTATAGGACTCATATATATATTGGTCTGTCTGTGCCAACAACTTGAATGCTAATGTTATTAGTCCCCTACCGGCATCGCCGAAGGGGACTATAGGTTTGCACTCCGTCCGTCTGTCCATCAGTCACACTCACATTTCCGGACGTTTTTTCTAAACGCTTGCAGATATTCATCCAATTTTTGGTGTGTGAGTATACCACCATGAGTTACAGATCAAGTTCGAGTTTCATTACGGTCCACTGATTTTTGACGGAATTACGGCCCTTGGATTTAGAAAATTTCTTTAAAATGGCATTTTTCCAGACTTTTTTTCTAAACACTTGTAGATATTCATCCAAGTTTTGATGTGTGAGTATACTACCATGAGTTACAGATCAAGTTCGAGTTTCGTTACGGTCCACTGATATTTGACGGAATTACGGCCCTTGGAATTAGAAAATTTCTTTAAAATGGCAGTTTTCTGGACTTTTTTTCTAAACGCTTTGTAGATATTCATCCAATTTTTGGTGTGTGAGTCTATCACCATGAGTTACAGACCAAGTTCGAGTTCCGTTTTGGTCCACTGATTTTTGACGGAATTATGGCCCTTGGAATTAGAAAATTTCTTTAAAATGGCATTTTTCCGGACTTTTTTTTCTAAACGCTTGTAGATATTCATCCAATTTTTGGTGTGTGAGTATACTACTATGAGTTACAGATCAAGTTCGAGTTTCGTTACGGTCCACTGATTTTTGACGGAATTACGGCCCTCGGAATTAGAAAATTTCTTTAAAGGTTGTGATCAAATACTTAACTTGCTGGCAGGCTGAAAGACAGTATGTTGTGTGTGTGTTTGTAGGTGTGTGTGTGTGTTTTGGGGGTCTTAGTTTTCCATTTGCCGGTAGGGGACTTAGTATTGCCTAAGCAATACTTTCAGAATGCTTGTTTTTCTTGTAATGATATTTGATGATCAGATTTAGTTCTATACTATACAGGTAGACACAACAAAATATGCAACCGTCGAATTATATATGATGAATATATGAAAATCTACTTGATACAAGTGAAGAAAAATCTGCAAACGAGATCTTTTTGTTTCGAAACATTCATAAAAATTCCCATCTCTTCTCCCTCGCCTCTGTTGCCCCCCCCCCCCCCCCTCCCCCCCCCCCCCCCCCGCCAAAAAAAAAAAAAGAATTACAAAACATGCCAGCATATTTACAAAATCATTTACAGCTTTGAAGAATAGAACTAAATAATAACAAGCGAATTCAGAGAACTGTGGTTCCCCACTTCTGGGTTCTATCAGTAAGGGTGCAGTAATCTGTGACATATTGACATGCTTGTGCCTGTCTACAGACACACATGCCAAATATGAAAGCCCTACGTCTTACGGTTAAAAAGTTATGACCAAGGTTACAGTTTTTGTGACAGACAGACGGACGAACATAGAGACAGATGGACAGACGAATGAGATTTAATGTCCCCACACTTTCGCGAAAAGCGGGGGACAATAATAATGATACACTGTGTTTGAAGTACCGAAGGGTAACCACATCTCGATTCCATGGAATAAAGGGACATTATCATGTAAAATGTCGTATTCAAACAAATGCAAACCTCAAATACGTGAAGGTGAGACCAGGTGCCTGTGGGAAGTAAGCGCATCCTGAATGCATGAAACACTAGTCGAAAAAGTCCTGTAACATGTATTGAAATTCAGAAAGTAATTACATATATTCACACATGAGCACATGTAGGAGACAAGGAAACTAAATCAAACTATACCATTCACGGTATGAAATTAAAGCTCCGTTTCCCCATTTTTTCAAATGATTGATTGATTATTGTTTTACGTCACTCCACGATTATTTCACGTATATGGTAACGGCATCTGCCTGATGCATTGCACAGGAATTTAGACCGTTGCAACGGACCCATCAGAAGCAGTGAGGGATCTTTTACGTGTCACACCTACTGTGACACGGGACCTCGGTTTTAATGTCTCACCCGAAAGACAGGACAGCTTATTCACTGAACCACACCGGCTTTCCCCATTTTTCAAAGATTTTCATTAGATGTCATTTCTGCATATGTACAAATATATCACATACCGGAAATCTCCTTTCGCAAAGTGGGTGAGACAATAATAAATTAAAAATGTTTTCCCTTTTGCAATGAATTTCTTAACTTTAATTTGTATAATTCACAAAAGTTTGTCTTATTTACGGAAGTATGGAAGGGACATGTGGAAAAAAGAATTATCTCGTGCGCACGACTTAGAAAGTCGATCGTGCGCACGACATAAAAAGTCGTGCCCATAACATAAAAAGTCGTGCACTAGCGATAATTATGTCGTGCTCATGTGAACGTGACTTATATGCACAAGATGGTTATGTCGTGCGCACGACATAAAAAGTCATGCACACGAGATAAAAAGTCGTGCGCACAAAGATAATTATGTAGTGCGCACGAGATAGTTATGTCGTGCGCACGACTTAATCAGCCAATAGTAGTATCTCTCACATAATTGCTGTGGGATCTCTTGCCTTATCAGGAATAAATCATTCCATTGAAATAGGAACCATGGTGCTTCAGGTAAACTCCATACCAGCACTTTATTTGGAAGAAAAAGAAGAAATTAACTCCTTTGCAACTGACCCTCCTGAAGCAGTCAGGGATCTTTTACATGCCGCACTTATTGCGACAAGGGGCAATATTTTGTTGAAATCAGGGGCTGATCCAAGATTTGGAGTTAGGGCGGGAGCGAAGTCAAGCGAGCGAGAGGTCTGAGGACCGCCTAGGTCTCCAGCACGTATAATATCGGTGTTTCAGTTATATAAAACAATAAGCTGTCCATTTCAAATGCTCTGATTAATATCATTTAACTTATTTTCTCTAATTTATACCAATTATCAGAGACTGACTTCACTAATTCCCCACAGGGACCAATCGTAATTCCCTGAGATTTTGTTACAGTGTTTAATCAGAGGGACGAGGAATGATATTTCTTTGTTATTTTGATAATTCACTTCCAGCAAGTAGCTGCAACAAGTAGGAGTATGAGCTTTTTTAAATTTCGTTTCTCATCTTCATCTTCCAAATTAAATCTTTCAAAAGAAAGTGAAAAGGCAATGGAAAATTAACTGCTCCTCATCTAGGAATTCGGGTGTATCCCCAGTCCTTGTACTGCAGATCTATGCGAATGTAGTTTCGACCAAATGAAGAAAGATGAGACGACTTTTCCGTAGAAGAATGACTCGTGACCAACTCCACCATCTGATGAGGGTTACATGTATAGGTCATTCATAAAGGACTATGAACCATGAGATAATTTTAAGTCATCGCTGAGTTCGGGGTAGGGGAGGGGCACGTTGAAAAGTATTATATCAGCCTTGTTTTGTTTCTCCCAAGAAAGACATCGTCGGATACCCCCGGTCTTTTGTTCTACGTTTAAATCAGAGCAAAAGACCGGGGGCATACGACGATGAAGAAAGAAAGCCGAGTTAGAACCTTTAGAAAGGTGAAGTGACTACATTGTTACAAATATGTATATATTTATGTAAAATTAAAAAGATAAAACTGTTTGTTTTCTTCCATCTTTATTAACTTATGCCTCGGAAGTCCATTACTACTGTAGTCTTCAGAAAAAAAACAAAGCAAAATAAAACCTACCCAATCTTTCATACTACGTGGGAAACTTATACATTTTAAGGCTGGCTTTATGATAATAAGAAAACTGCGCCGCATTGATACTCGGGTAACCAGTAACGGCCCCTGGACCTCTTCATATTGAATTAGATGTAAATTCATTTCAGATTCTTTTTATCTCATGGTTACACTAAGTTTAAATTTGTATATCTCATGTAACATCGCCTTGACACATTTCTTATCTACGCTATTATGTCACCTATGTCATAAATTGATTCATGACATAGCGATATTTCAGTGCATAAACAGCAAAACATGTGATACATTTTATTATTCTACGGTGTGGCTCAGTGGATGAGATATTCAATTTGTGACCAGGGTTCGATTCCTGACGTGGGCGCACCGGTGTTCTGTCTTTTGGATGAGACAGCAAAAGACGAGGTCCCGTGTCATGGTACAGATACCGTCAGATACCTGAAATAATCATGGATTGACATAAAACAACAATTAATCAATCATTTCTTTAAAAACCTATCACATATTTGTATAACTCCTCTTAACATCAAAAGACGTACCATAAAGGAAGCGAGCACTTACCAAGAAACGGAATAATTCAGCCCATTATAAGGATCATGCTTAATATAGTGATTTAAGCATGAAATGCATTTTCACATTAAATATGACTTATGCTCTTTGCATGGAGATGAAAAGATCCGGTGTAACTCAATCGGGTAGGTGCTTGGCTTGTGACCGACAGATCCTGGGTTCGATTCCCGTAGGTAGCTTGTCGGAGTTTTGTCTTTCTGATGTGACTGTAAAAAGGGAAATTGTGTGCCACGGCAGTTGTTGCACGTGAAAAATCCTTCACTGTTTTCGACACCATATGATTGGAATAAATGAGGGATAACGTAAAACAAGAATCACACGATTAAGAGAAGCATGTAAGTGACCACAGTTTGGAAACTATGCTTTAGAATTTAATCCATGAATAAGCGAAATTACTTAAAACTATTTTTACATTCCTTCTAAGCGTTCGATTGTCTCCCCTTTGACAGGAGTTGCATTTATCACAAATGACCACATCTTTCTCATAAATGTATGCATACCCATGGTCTACATGAATGCTGACATGGTGATGTCAAAACTTTGGCAATTTTTTGCCCTTGGTGGGCATGCATGGGTCATGCATAGCCCTGCTTTAGATTGCATGGGCGAGAAAAATGAATCTAGAGAGATCTTTCCCTTGCAAAAGAAAATGTCACCAAAAAAAGGAAAAGGAATCCTGATTCCAGAGTGAATGGGGGTGTTAATTTGAAAGCGAGACAGCTGAGAAAGTGTTCACTAAGTGGGAAGTCGCTTGGGTGAATAAGAATAATATTAGAATATATTTGTCATGTTCTACCACCCCCAAGTAAATTCAAAAATTAGAACATGACATATTATTGAGTAATAAATTATTTGTTCTCAAAAAATATATTTTACTCTAAAACCAGAGTAGTTTTGAACATTGAGTGAATTTTCAGGAGAAACAAGAGACGCAAATAGACATAACTCGGCTTATGTGGGCATTTGTAGGGGACTAAGCCACCTTGAGGTGATTGATTGATTACTGTTTAACATCATTCCACGATTGTGAATATGGTGACGGTCTGACACATTGCATAGAAATTTATACATTTGCAACGGACCCAGCCGAAGCAGTTAAAGATGTTAAATTCGTGCCACGCCTACCATGACTCGGAACCTCGGTTTTAACTGTCTCAACAGAAATACAGGACACCGGTGTACCTGCGGCGGGAGTCGAACCCAGGGCCTTTGGGTCACAAACCGAGCACCTAATCCACTAAACCATTATACTCGCTTAGGGACCTTGCAAGCGCGTAGCTACCATGTATGGCTTGGATGCTAAAGCATCCACTTTAAAAAAAATGAATTAATTCAAAATAAATAAATAAATAAATAAATAAATAAATAAATAAATAGAGAGAGAGAGAGAGAGAGAGAGAGAGAAAGAGAGAGAGAGATTCCGGATTGAAATCATACCGTTGCCGACACAATGGCTTCGTTAACAATTTAGAATTAAGTGTTTGTCGATATTGTAATTAAGTTTTCTATTCAACATGGCTCAATTGAAATCGAGCAACTGCTTTCAGGTAAGAGAAGATGCTCACACCGGTGATGCAAATTTGAAGGATACGCCCACACCTAATACTAGGGATATTGGTACAAAGGTTCCGCAGAGCAACAGACCCCTATATGTTGACATTTTTCAAAATCTGTGACAAAGCTGAACCCATGTCATTGAATGAAGTCGACAAGAAAAGTCTAATTGGAGGCGGAGTTGCATTGGTCTGGAATTTTCAATGCCCAACAAGGCAACATGGGATTTTAACGTCATGTATTAAAGTTAAATCAGATTGCAAAACAGGGGAGCTCCTCATGAACAGCCAATGTGGCATAGGTGTTTCTGTTTACTAAATTATATTGAGTCCTTTCGTTATACAGAGTTACTTCCCATTTGGGAAGGTATCTGACGTAAAACAACTATGACGTCATCAAATTACTATGAAAAGTCATTTGTGGACTATAATTTTCCCGAGGTATTAGATCAATTTCCAAAGAATTTGATGATGTCATAATTTTTTTACGTCAGATACCGTTCCAAATGGGGAGCAACTCTGTGTAACGAAAAGACTGAATATAGGCCTATATATCATTTATCATAACACCCTCCAGCCACCCCGGCATCCTATTCACAGGAGCCTGAGGAGGTTTAAAATATGTCAATGAAATTTAATAAAATAAGATTTCATGCATATATTTGTATATATTGCGTGTTTTCACTCATTGTCATTATGAAAATTTATTTCGCTAAATTAGTTTCGGCATCTTCCTCACTTTGCAGTAAAAATTATATTATATACAAAGAAATAATATACTAGATGCGCATTTGGACAAATTATGTCTCTTTAGTGACGCTCGATAAAATAAAAACCCAAATATTTACAAAGTTGATTTCGCTATGAAATAAATGTAACAAAAAATTGTGGGAACAAATCCTTATAGATACTCTAAAGCAATTGGTCGATAATTACTAATGAATTATGTACAATTTTGAGGATCATTTAATCTTATATTTTGTGGTCTAAAACTCATTATTATTCATTATTATTCTAAAAAATTACTTTAAAAAACTCTAAATGCCAGGAAATAGCCTCTACAAGGTTCTAAATTTCAAAAATTTCGAGGGGAGCATGTCCTCGGAACCCGCCCCCCCCCAACCCCCCTCGTAGAAGGCTCTCGCTTTTATGTACAAGCCTAGCTACACAAGTGAGAAGCATCCACTTAATTTTTTTTAATTTTTTTATGGAATCGCTCTAGATAATAGCATTGAATTCAAGATGGATCCGAAATATAAATGTGTATTGAGCTTGGGCTGTTAAAATGATTGAGAATCCTGTGTGGCTCAGTGGATGAGGTGCTTAGTTCGTGATCGAGAGGTTCCGGGTTCAACTGCCGCCGTAGGCTCACCGGTATTCTGGCTTTCGGACGAGACAGTAAACACCCCAAAATACTTCAGACACACACCGTCATCATATAGTCTTAAAACGAAATGCATATATTTTAAATCAGCATGTATATTATATTACATAATTTGTCCATTGCCAGAAGTCTATTTCTTGGAATTTGTTGAAATGCATGTAATCCATTCCTGAAAGAACCCATTTTGGTAATAGATTATCTTATCTTAACAGTGACGGATCCAGGATTTCCGAAAAGGAGGGCCAACATGTGTATTAGCCAAACTACTTCAGTCATTTTTGGTGCAAAATCTGGATATTTACTAGTAAATATGTCGTCAAAGGGGGGGGACCAACCCCTCTAAATCCGCCACTGCTTATGACATCATTACTCTCCCCCAACATCCCCCCAAAAACAGTAATAATAATACTGGAAAAGTAAATACCAGTAGGATTTCAAACCCATGGTCATTCGTGACACATATTACATAGTAGTACGGACCCTAGTCCGCTACTACATTTCGATCGTAAATATGTTAGAAATTCTGTTCCAAACGAAAACAGTTTTTCGGGTAAACCTGCACTATCAATAATGAAAATACACGCAATTTTCGAACTAAAGCAAATGTATAGTGTTCGGGGATTTCCGAGCCCAGAACTTACCCCTGCACACTTTTTTCCCGGAAAAACAGGCCCAACATAGAATATCACCAGGGGAAAACTATTCCAGTCTGTAAGAATGTCCTTTAGTATAACATCCCACCCCACAAAAATTAGCAAATAAAAAAGAAAAAGAAAAGAAAAAATACCCAATGAAATCTTCCCCTTTTCTATATATTAATCGTTTTCGATTTAATATTTATAATACACATTACACGTAATTACGTATAAATCAGTGGAAATGCTAAATTTCGTCCACAGGCATCGACATTTTATTCCTTAGTTCACAACCATGTATATTGTAAATTTTCAAACACAAACTGTTGTAAGTTTGTAAAATTCAGAATAAAGAAATTATTTTAATATTGACTTATGTCCAATTTTTTTAGTTTATCGATCTGTCATGATTTTCTTTCGTTGTCGCCAGAAATTGGATTGACATAACAAGGAATGTTGATTATTTCATTATATATTGTTTATATACATAATGTTTACTATACTAGAGCGCATTTCCAGAGAGAGAAAGAGAGAGAGAGAGAAGGGGGTGGTATCTGGTGTCAGACTTTCCCTTCTCTTCTTTCTTCAAAATTACATGTACTTCAGATTTGTTATATTCGTCGAACATGTTAAGATTTAAATTATGTTTATTATATGAATGTGAAAATCAACGTTCTCTGTCAAATCTGATAATCATTCTTGTATTTAATTGAAAAAGTTTCCATTTTCCTTGGTGTCGTTTGAATTTCGATATCTATTCAAAGAAACTAGAGTGAACTGTACATCATATATTTCTCTTTACACGAGGAATACGAAGAGTCCTATAGTTGTTAAAATACTTAAATCACGCATTTAATTTTGTCAGATGTGCAATTTTGCTGCATATCTTTGGTTTAAAAGTTGTTTCTAGTTTCTATACCAAATATATTCCATTTTCCTTTTTGTGTTCATTTCTTTATTAATCCCATGCCCTGTTTAAGTTTCGAAAGTTTTACTACTGACACAAGTATATTCAAGGACTGACTCTACTACCATAGATAAATAAATACATAAATGAATACATAAATGATTAAATAGATAAATAAATAAAATAAAAATAACTTTTTGATGGATCCCTTCAAACCATGGTAAACTCTTTTTGTACAATTCAGGAGATGGTCGAGTTTAAAAAATCATATATTCGCTTCATCCGCTGTATATCGGTACTCTCTCCATTGTGTAAATATTTGCCTTTAAATTTCAGTGGAACGAAACCCATATTTAAAAAGAGGGAAATTCTATACCAAGCCCGTTTTACCCAGGGCAGGGGGATATATACCGTCATAGAGAAATCTATGTTAGAATGGGTTCTATGCTAGACCCATTATTATCGGGGGCAAGGGGGGGGGGGGGCTATGCGGGATAAAGTATATGCATCATCAGAGGTAAAATTTTCACTCACTTTGAAATTATTTTATCTATATATTTCATCAAATTTCGTGTTTAAGTTTCTCGGTCCGCCATTTTGAAATATGTTATGTGGGTGCAATAATTCAGCCCACTGACGTCTGTCTGTCCGTTCGTGTGAACTTGTCTGCACTTCTTTTCTTATATTAGTTCAAATACGAATGACTGTATATATCTTAGAATATTAATTGTAGTTGTACATCTAAGTATCAAACTAAGGTCTGACCCTTGGAAAGTCAGAGCAAATGGTAAAAAAAAAAAACCTTCGTTCTCTTCCATTTAAACCAATATACAGCTGCAAGTTATCCTGTGGTGTTGCATTTAAGGAGTTATTTGCCATGGTGAAATTCAGCTTCAAACAATTGGTCAGCCCGATCCCCGCGCGAAGGGTAAACATGGCCGCTAAATATACCGTCTGTATATTTGATTTGATCTGATGGTGGTACACGAAAGGGGACAATTTGCCATTGTGATCTTGCATTGTGTTTTGGAGAGACTAAATGGTTGGATAAAGGAAAGTCTTCTCCCATTAAACCAACAACGAGCATTCGGTAAATATTGCTAAAGTAATATATGCCCCCTACCGTCGCCAACAATTTTTAAAATGAACACATTTATAAGATTTTAAAGCAATGCACTAAATATCAAATGATAATCTGCAAGCATGACTCATAAAAGTACGGAAAACTAAGTATTTGCATTAAGTTTTAAGGCCATACTCTCAGAAAGAAATTAACGTACCGGTTCAAAATTTGAACTTGAACTGCAGTTTGTCATGGTAAACCAATGTACATGTACCAAATATCAAGTGATAATCTGCAAGCATGAGAAAAAAAATGCGGAAAACTTATTTGCCAGACTGACAGACGGACAGGTAGGCAGACAGACTGATTTCAAAGTAAAAATATTAAGGATTAAGGAAAAGTGCAAAGGCAAAATGAAAGTTTAGCTATGACAAAGTGGGAAGAAAATCATTTCATATCCATATTACTTCAATTCGATCTAAATATCATTAATGGAGGAAATAATAAACCTATACTCAATGTTAGATTTTTGTATTCTTTATCCATGACGTGCAATATCTTTGTGTTTAGTAATAAAACTATACTTAATGGAAGATCGCTGTTTTGAAATAGAAAGTGATAAACAGAAAGACAGACTGACGGATGAACAAATACATAAAACATAAACGTTGAGGAAACCCATTAACAACCCCAACACCTTTAATATCCCTGTTTCCTATGCTGGAAGAACATTAAATAGGAAGTGGTGCATTTTCACACATTTTATTGAACACAGACGATTTTTGTTAACTAATTGAAGGATTTTGATGAAACAGGACAACTGTGAAACATTTAATGTCGCCTATAGTGTTATTGTTTTTGGACTGGACTCAGTCAGCTGCATAGAATCAATATAATTGAGAATAAATGCATCAGAGTGTTCTATGAGAGAAAACAGAAGACATCTGACAAAGTGGTATGACACAAATCACCAAGGACCTACACAAAAAAAAGAGACAATAGCATAATATACATGGAACGACATTACAAAAATATTCGACTGGGCTGCGGTTACGACACCGACTTAGGGCGGTCGGTCAATTAAGGGAGACTTCTCAGTTATCCCCTTACAATTCTATGTAACCCCCCCCCCCCAAATCCCAAAAAGGTTAATCAACACAAAACATTAGTCTCATAATCGTCCTACTTTATTGCCTCTAGAATCTAGTGAATTACAATGTACAAAAAGAGGCGTGTTTAGTAATTTTCCTTAAATGGTAATATGTATAGGAAATTCAAATGTTAGTGCAGTGGCTTAGTTGTGTATGTATAATTTTAGTGGAGATCCTCCTCCTAAGTGCAATAAGCGGGTGTTTTCAAATTTCCAATATAACGCTACGCAAATTATGTTAGCACATTTGCCTCCATGACTGTTTGAAATCTTCTACCCAAGGCCCTAGAAAGAGGAGTAGTAAAATTTTCCTAAACCCCTCCACTCCTTCCCCCACTTTAAGATTTTTTTTTTAATATTAAAGCCATTAGATAAACCAAATTGTCCCTTTTTACTCATTAGGTCAAGATCTTTAAAGCTCCAGTCTTGAGAAAGACGTCTAGTTTATCAAACATAATAAAAGGAATGTTATAAATTGTTGGCACTTTCCACAATAACAGAAGCTGTTACATTCTTGAAATCTGACAAGGGCCACTGATACTGACAATGACACATTTTCATTGACAACATAGTAAATACAATCTTTTTCTTTGATTCTGCACATTTTTTTTTTTTGTAATTTTGCAAATCAAATAAGTACGAAGCCGTTTTCCTGTCATTTTAAAGAAGATAACTCTTTTTTTTTTTCTCGTTCGAACGAGAAACTTTTATATATGAATTAAGTTGTTTTGTTATTTAGATAAGTATGATTAGGAATTATTTCATTTGATACATATAATGATACATTTATATATGCATAATTGCATATATTTCAACTACACACTTACAACACAACGTACATATGCATGGTTATTCTAAAACACACAGCTTTTCAATAGAAAGGAAATACTTTAGTTAAAGTATAATTCATTATATTGCGAAGAAGATGAATGCGTGGGGAAAAAAGAAAACGGGGAGGGGGTATTATGCCATCAGAGATATTCTGCCCTCCTCTTGTAATTAAAGGTATTATAATAGTTGTAAATTATGATTTATACATTTCAGAATTGAAATATAAACTGAATGGTACTTACTGATATACACTTATAATTATGCATTATTATTTCATTAATGATTAATGTTAATTGGTGAAGTCACTGAGCCAAGTTAGTTTGATCCCAGTGGCTTAAAACATAAATATAAAAAAAGGAGGAGGCTCCAAATCAAATGTTACAAACATACTTTAGATCTAACCATTTGATAGACTGAAATAATACGTATAATGTATTTCAACTAAATTCAGGCCAAACACGGCCAAATGCTCCTGCCTATGTAGTTATTTAAATGATCAAACATCCGCTATTAAAGAAATTGTTAGAAAATATAAATAGATTTATTGATGGACGATATTCCATTTCTTTCTGTCGGTTAATAACACTTATCACTGTAGACTATGGTATATGATATTAGTTTCTCGTTCGAACGAGAAAATTTTCTCGTTCGAACGAGATAATTTTCTCGTTCGAACGAGATAATTTCTCGTTCGAACGAGATTTTTTTCTCGTTCAAAGGAGATAGTTTCTCGTTCGAACGAGATAAAAAATGTTTTCTTCTTTAAAATGGCACGAAAACGGCTTCGTAAATAAGCCTTCATCGCTTACTCGAGCACCTTTAACACATGAGAAACAAATGTGACGTAGGTTTACGATGAGGGGCGAACGCGGATTGGTTGGCTGAGGTTTGGGGTGTGTCCATCCAACCAATCAGCGTTCGCCTCTCATCCTATACCTACGTCACATACAAATGGCATCGAGCGGCGGATTCAAAATCAGATGATGCCCGGTTGTCCATGACGATCAAGGAAAGATCCAAGCCACGTCCCTGATGACCATGTACATAATGATTCCAAGAGAAAGTCATGAAACCAGTTACGCATACGCGCGCGCGCGCACACACACACACACACACACACACACACACACAAATAGCAAAATAAGCCCCCCCCCCCCAAAAAAAAAACCCCTAAAACAAACAACCCCCTAAAAAATAATAATGATAATAATAATAGTGATGATAAATCAATAAATAGAAAAAGAAAGAAAAACACTTAATCTAAGCTATAAAGTCTATGCTGGTATGTTTGTATTTGTGTTTATGTATTAGTGTATGTATGTATGTATCAGTAGGTATATATACTCAGGGACTTTAAAAACGCCTGTATGTTTTGGGGGTTTTTTTCATGTACAAACATAAATGTTATAAAAATAAATCGATTTGAATATCTGCTTGATATTGTGTGATTGCGGTAACTTTCATGCTATCGGCGAGACAAATCACTTAACCATAACTTAATACTGGTCACCCGTGCGCTTTTCAAAAAGTACTCGACCATGTTCTCTATATTGAGTCATTTTCTTTAGAAATAACATATATTGGTACCTAGTGCCTTTATCTATCCTGATTTCAAACTTTGTTTCATTAAAACTTAGGCGTGAAATGCCGAGACTTTCTGAGCAACAGAGGTATGCTGTTCTTGGCCTTGTAGACGCCGGTGTAAATCAAGGTATCAGCGCAGGACGCTTCAACATCCATTTGTCTACGGAAGTATCGGACCACAGGAAGTATTAAGGATCGTCCTCGAAGTGGTCAGCCACGCGTAACGACAAGACGTCAAGACGTTTTCATAAGACAACGTCATCTACGTGACAGGTTTGCGACAGCCATAAGCACGTCAAGAGATGTGATAGGTCGTCACGGTAGGCAAATCTACCCCCAGGACAGTACGCCGACGATTGAAAGAGCAAGGTTTGCTATGCCGTCGCCCATTGAAAGGCTTGATCCTAACTCCTCGCCACCGAAGAAATCGTCTGACCTGTTCCGTTCATGGCTGACGGAAGAGAGACGCAATGAACGTTTTGCCGCAAACTGCATAATTGAACGTGACAAATTTGGCGGTGGTGGCGTCATGGTTTGGGGAGCCATCAATCAACATTTAAAGTCATCACTGGTTATTTTGAGGAACCCTCTTACCGCGAGGCGCCACATCGATGACGTTTTACAGCCTGAGATCCTTCCATTAATTCAACGTCATCAAACTGTCAACAATCCATTAACGTTTCAACAAGACAACGCACGTCCGCACACGGCTAGAGTCACCTTAAACTTTCTAATCATCCAGGGAATTAATGTAATGGATTTCCCAGCACGTTCACCCGGGGGGGGGGGGGGGGGTTGGGTTACTCGTTACTAAACAAAACACGTTAAATTTTGAACGTGGTATGCATAAATGATGAAATCAAATCGTTTTTAAAGGAAACTTGTGATAGTATCAATCATATTATCATTTCTAATGCACTTTGTTTGTAACACGCGATCTCATTGGCTGTCCGATTTAAAAACTGCAAGGGTATTCACGATACCCCTGCAGTTTTTGATATGACGTCACGATACCCTGCAGTTTCTGATTTGTGACGTCACGATACCCTGCAGTTTTTGATATGACTGTGATTAGCAAATTGGCTTAGAAAACCTTAACTCTGTGCTTCTAGTTGTAATTATTTTGTCAAATGCATTAGAATGGGGCATGGTAACCCCTAAATATAATTCAAATTTTCGAAATAAATCAAGTTTGATGCAATTATTTACCCTAGTTGTTGATTAAACTATAATGATATTAGATAGCCGTTTCTAAAGTCCCGGAGTATATATATGAGTGAATGGATTCGCAGACCTGTACATATACATGTATGTTAATTATACCCCCTAAAACAAAATTTGGGGGGTTATATAGGAATCACACGGCCTGTCTGTCTGTCCGTCTGTCAGTCTGTCCGTCTGTTCACATTTGTCCGGGCCATAACTTCTTACCCTTGTGGGATCTAAATAATATGTCACACAATTGTTGTACATAACCCAAGCGTGTGTCATGACCTTGAACCATAGTCATATCTTCAAGGTCACAGTGCATACATAACCAAAATCCTTGTCAGGCCATAACTTCTTAGTGCCAAATTGGATGATTATCCAGGATAATATTCCACATAATTGTTTCACACAATCACAACATGTCCAAGGGTGTTTCATGACCTCCACCGGAGGTCCTATCTTCAAGGTCAAGATCACAGTGCACAGATAGATGAAATCATTGTACATGCCATAACTTCGGCTGGATCTGGATAATATTACACACATTTGTTATTCATGACCCAAGGGTGTATCATGACCTTGATTCAAGATCATATCTCTAAAGTCAAGGTCACAGTGCACGCATTTTCAAAATCCTTGTACGGGTCAGAGCTCCTTACTGCGATGTAGGAACTGGATAATATTTTACACCATTATTTTCCATGATCCAAAGATGTGTCCGTCTGCCTTTCCATGAAACTTGTCAGGGCCAAAACTTTTCCTTTTACTTATGAGGGAGATCAAATTTTACACAATTGTTGTTCATGACCTTAGGGTGTGCCATGACCTTGAACCAAGGTCATATAGCCAGAATTCTTTTCCGGGGCATAACTTCTTCCTCTTACGTTGCTGAAAGACTATAGTTTACACAAATGTTGTCCATGACACAAAGATGTGTAATGATCTTGAACCAAAACCATATCTACAAGTTCAAGGTCAGAGTGCTCACAGACCAGATTGTTTTCATTGATTATACCTCAAATTGCACAAGTGGGACATCCATTCCACTTATACTAGTGATGTATCTTGTAATGAATTATTGCATGCTTCAACGTTGTTGACGCGGGGGGGGGGGGGGGGGGTTAATTTGATCCGTTAGGACAACTCTAGTTATACTCCCAACAAACAAAGTTTCGGGGGTATATACAAATTCACCCTGTCTGTCTGTCCATCTGTTCACATTTGTCCGGGCCTTAACTTTTTACCCGCTTGTAAGATCTGGATAATGTTTCACACAATTCTTGTACATGACCCAACGGTGTGTCGGGACCTTACCCATAGTCATCAAGGTCAAGGTCACAGTGCACACATGGCACAAATATTTTCCGGGCCATAACTTCTCATCTCCTCATCGGATCTGAATAATATTTCACACAATTGTTGTCCATGACCTAAGGGTGTATTTTGACCTTGACCTAAGGTAATATCTTCAAGTAAAGGTCACGGTGCATACATAGCCAAAATTCTTGCCAAGGCCACAACTTCTTACTGCCAAGTTTGATTATTATCCAGGATAATATTTCACACAATTGTTGTCCATGACCCAAGAGTGTGTCATGACCTTGACCCAAGATCTTATCTCCAATGTCAAGTCACAGTACACATTTAGTCAAATCATTGTCAGGGCCACAGCTCCTTACTGTTGTGTTGCATCTGGATAACATTTCACGCAATTGTTGTACATTACACAAGAGAGTGTCATGACCTCGAACAAAGGTCATATCTTTAAGGTCAAGGGCACAGTGCACACATAGCCAAAATCCTTGTCCGGGCCATAACTTCATACTGCCAAGATAGATTTGGATAATATATCACAAAATTGTTGTCCATAACACAAGAATATGTCATGACCTTGAATCAAGATCGTATTCCCAAGGTCAAGTTCAAAGTGCACAGTTGTCAAAACCCTTGTCCGGGCCATCTCTGCCTACTGCTATGTTGGTTTTATATCATATTTCACACAATTGTTGTTCATGTCCAAGGGTATGGAATATCCTTCGCCGAAGGTCATATCTTCAAGGTCAAGGTCACAGTGCACAGATAGCTGAAATATTTGTACATGCCTTAACTTCTTTCTTCCAAGTTGGATCTAGATAATATTTCAGATAATTCTTGTTCATGACCCAAGAGTGTGTTATGACCTTGACTCAAGATCATATCTCTAACGTCAAGGTCACGGTGCACGCATTTTCAAAATCCTTGTAGGGGTCAGAACTCCTTACTGCTATGTAGTGTCTTGATAGTATTTCACACCATTGTTTTCCATGATCATAAGGAGTGTATAACATTTTACGGAGTGTGTCGTCAGTCTGTGTGTCTATCCATCTGTCTGTCTATGAAAATTGTACGGGTTATAAATTCTTCCTTTTACTTTGGAGAGAGATCAAATTTTACACGATTGTTGTTCCTGGCCCAAGGGTGTGTCATTACTTAGAACCAGGGTCATATCTATTAGGTCAAGGTCACAGTGCATATATAGTCAGAATTCTTGTCCGAGTCGTTACTTCTTTTTCATTTAGAGGGAGATAATATTTTACACAATTATTGTCCATGACCTAAGGGCATGTTATTACCTTGAACCAAGGTGATATATACAATGTCATTGTCATAGTGCACACATAGCCATAATTCTTGTCTGGGCCATAACTTCTTCCTGTTACGTTGCTTAAAGACTATATTTTACACAATTCTTGTCCATGACCCAAGGATGTGTAATGACCTTGAATCAAGGTCATATCTACAAGGTCAAGGTCAGAGTGCACACAAACCAGATTGTTTTCATTGATTCTACCTCAAAATGTTCTTGTAATTGGGACATCCATTACACTTATACCAGTGATGTAACTTGGGATGAACTATTGCATGTTTCAACTGTTGCCGCGGGGAGTATTTGTCCCGTTATGACTGCTCTAGTTTATAGCTACATTAAGATTTTAATAATATTTCTTGTGTTGCCTCATAAGAGCATAGGTATTTGTGAGTTTTTCTTTTTCGAGATTTTGTTTGTGTATGAACCCTGTAAATGGGTTTATAATAATAAAAGTTTAAAGTTAAAAAAGAGCCCGAGCAGAACGATTTCATAAGATGTTTTATAGGTAACCAATGAAGGCTATCTCCTGGAAATAAACATATCAGTAAAACTAATGTACCCTGAACTGAATCAAACAAACTTGATGATAATTTTATTGAAATGGTAATTTTTTGAAATTAAGACTTTTCTTAATATTTACGGTTGTGGCCTTGCGGCCTTAAATTTTATTTGAAAGTCTTGATGCCATGGAATACCTACCAAAACAGGGGCGGATGCAGGATTTGAGTAAGGGTGGTTTCAAAGAAAATACAGACTGAAGCAGGGTCTTGGGCCGCCTTAAGATCCCAAGATGGTCCAGGGCGAATTCATGGTGGGAACCCAAAAGGGGGGGGGGGGTTAGCCCCTAGAATTTCATGAGATTTCACGCATTTTGATTACAAACTCTGGTGTAAAATCAATGGTATTTTAATCCACATGAGTATTTTATATTCACTTGAAACACTCAGTTGAAGATTTACCACAGTGTCAAGGAGCATTTGTGTCAAATATAATAAAATTCCTGATTATCAGTCAACGAGATAAGCTGGAATAAATATCTTTCCCAATTTTTGTGGGGTATGGCTGAGTGACCGTACATAAATTACATTGAATGACTGTGTCCAAAAGTTCCTGTTCCATAGAATATTTGTGTGAAATATGATGCAATTCTGATGAATATTATTAGAAATATGAGGCCATTCCCAATATTTTAGGGATATATACCGAATTATCTTGACTTTTCAAAAATGGGCTTGAGTGACCATTCCCAAAATTTCCTTTTAATGTCACCAGGAATATTTGTGCGAAATATGAAACAATTTTTAAGAGAGGGTTTTTTTTTTTTTTTGTTTTTTGTTTTTTGTTTTGTTTGTTTTTTTTTTCTTTCTTTTTTTTTTTCTTTTTTTTTTTTTTTTGTTTGTTTGTTTGTTTGTTTGGTTTTTCTTTTTTTTTTTTGTTTTTTTTTTTTTTTTTTTTTTGGGGGGGGTTGTTTTTTTGTTTTTTTGTTTTTGTTTTTGTTTTTTGGGGGGGTTTTTTTTTGTTGTTTTTGTGCCGAATTTTGTGTCGGGGGAACATAATAAATGTGAATTATTGAACATTTTTATATCCTATATGCTAGTATTCGATCCATTTCTGATAAAACGTCATACTGTTTTGCAGATCAAGGTATCCTTTCCCTCCCAATACGCTTGCTGTAGTGGATATTTTTCTTACAGACTTATTATGCAGGTCCCTTCACCTTTGAAAGAAGACTGTGAAACAACAACAGTATGGTGTTAAAACAGACGTCCAGTACCAAACCGAAAAGTAAAAAAGTTGAATGAAAACAGAAAACATGCATTATACTGTTTCAATTTTACTTCATCCTATTGTTATATCATAAAATGATTATTACCGGTATAGTTCACTTAAAATAAAAGAAAGAAAATCTATGACAGATTTTGTTTCAATGACGGGCTCTTGGCCTTTTCTAACTACACCACTGTATTTTATCATTTTACGGTCTCTTAACAAACTACAGTTTAGATTGGTTTTTCATTCTGTTTATCATCAACTGAGTAAATGCTGCTGCTGCTGCTGATGATGATGATGACGACGACGACGACGACGATGACGATGATGATGATGATGATGATGATGATGATCACGTTACAACGAAACGAAACGAAATTCAAATTCTGCTTCTCCCTCCCCACGCTTTCTCCCTCCCCCACGCTTACAACTCTTGACATGTTTCCTACGACCCTATGATGATTCGAGAAATAAAATAAAGAAACTGTCAAATCAAAAGTTCATTGAATATTCTAATATGTACGAGGTATATATGAGCAAAACACTCTCGGCTTGATTTATTTTGATACAATAACTAAGAATAACCCCCAATCAAAATATTATTCAATTTTACTTAAACTGTATTATAGAGAGAGAGAGAGAGAGAGAGAGAGAGAGAGAGAGAGAGAGAGAGAGCAGTATTTCAAAGCCTTGATTATATACAGAGTTCGCTGTTGAAATTTGAAGGGTTAGTCAAACCGCCAAAATTAAGAAAATTGAAGTTACTGTAGTGATTAAGTATCAATATGACTCCCGATGAAAGTCATGAGGACTTCATGAAAACTTTGGTAAGGAGTCGCCTTATTTATAGTACTGTTAAACTTTGGCTGCTGAATTTAAAAGGTCCTTAGAATGTTGACTAAAGATCAAAAGAGATAAAGGTATTAAGTATCTTTACATCTTTTGTCTTCCTATGATCAGATCCCGAGGATTTTATGGATCGAATATTTACTCAGAATTAAACTTGGGCCCACTATTTTGATCCTGAGTCAAGGAACAAAGCATGCAATGGATTCACCCTAGCATACCACCTTCTATTAAAACATCAAGAGAGTTCTCTCAGCTGGGAAAGTCATGATCTTTTGGGACAATCAGGGAATAAACATGATTGAGCTTTAGGAAGGCCTTTGATATGCAAAGAAGTTAAAGAGACTGCATCAGACACCCCCCCCCTTCCCCGGTATTCACCAGATTTAGTTTAGTGTAGACTTGCTCAAATCTCTATGTTAATTATTCTCCATTTTGTGCTCCCTATAATATGTTTATGTGAAACATCTATGTTCTAGAGAATGCAGTATGACAACGAGTAGAATTTCATATGAGGGACATTATGAATAAATACATTCGTAACATTTAGACTTGAGCAAGTCTAAGTTTAGAGGTGAAAATTTTGAAAGCAAAGAGGGTGCCAAGGCGTTGTATATGAATACTCCGGGGGAACAGAATGAAACATTCAGCTTTGATGGGATTCAGAAATCGGAACCGAGATTGAGATAGGGCATGTAAATGAAGGAAGATTATAATGAAAAATAATGACAATTTTCAAGTTCTGGGTATTCCGAAGTATATGGAACCGAGAACATTATGATCGTGCGTCGTAGTTACACACACTAAGACTAGGAGTTTCTCATCAGGAATGCAGATTTGCGTGTGTTGGTGGGGGGAGGGGGGTAGTGTGTGTGTATCATGCACAGTCATTGCACAAGTATGCGCCGTTGTTTTAAACTACAGTTAAGCTTGGGGTTTTCGCGCTTTCAGCTAGCGGAGAATGATAAAAATAAAACCACCTAACACTGTGGAATTTATATTCTCACACTTTAACATTAACATTGGTGACCTGCTCTTGTATGTAATGGCACGTTGCCGATGTGCATTGTGAATAATTCTTTCGCAGATCGCTTTTATTTTACTACAACAGTATTCGTTTATACACACTTTGTTTATATAATATACTTACATCGTCATGATAACAGAAAATCTATACTGGCGAAAGAGGCTCAATAGAAAAATTAAAAATATAATAATAGATAGAAAAAATTTTGAGCATAAATTTTAAACGACAATATGGATAGGGATTAATTGCATTTCTTGTGAAATGAAGAGAAAAATATCATATCTAGTCGTAGACATTTGTCAAGTCAAATACAAAAGTTGTACTTTGAATATCCGTTTAGAATTTCGGATATACTCCGGCTAATACAAATTATAATAAACGTATGAGAAATTTCGTAAGCGGCATGACCAATGCCCCTCACCGTTCTCTCTCTCTCTCTCTCTCTCTCTCTCTCTCTCTCTCTTGGAATTTTCAAACCATAATCATAAGTTTGAAAGAGAAGCGGAATAAAGATATGGTTTTAATCAGATTGGTTATTAGGGAAACAATCATTCTATTTTCAAATGCTTGACGATTTGAAAGATGTGTAATTTGAGTGAAATCGACACTTTTCTGTAGAGTAGTTTACCTGATTATGTTAGATATTCCTAGCAAAACCATAAAACTATCATGGAGAATTTCACAAATGAGTAAGATAATATTTGAAGATTTCATATGCATACGTAGCAAAGAAGATGAAAGAAAAGAAGAACAGAATGTGAAACCTGTCTAAACTATCTATTGGATATTACATGGGCTATCTGATTCCGTATTAAACTAGAACTTTCCTAACGGGACAAATGCCCCCCCCCCTCCCCTTCGGCAACAAAGTTGAAACATGCAATAATTCATCCCGAAATACATCACTGGTATAAGTGTAATGGATATCCCACTTGAATATTCTTAGGTGTCGTCAAGGAAAACATGTGCACTCTGACCTTGACCTTTTTGATATGGCCTTGGTGCAAGGTCATGTCACACCCTTAGGTCATCTAGAAGAGTTGTGTGAAATATAATCTTCCAACAAACAAGAAAGAAGCTATGGCCCGACCATAAACATTAATTTGGAGGGGGGGGGGAGGTTGTGCACTGTGTACTCTGGCCTTGACCTTGAAGATGTGACCTTGACTCAAGATCATGACACACCCATGGGACATGGATAACAATTATGTAGAATATAATCTCCTTCCAACCTATAAGGAAGGTTGTGCACTGTGCACTCTGGCTTTGACCTTGAAGATGTGACCTTGGCTCAAGATCATGACACACCCATGGGTCATGTATAACAATTATGTAGAATATAATCTCCTTCCAACTTATAAGGAAGAAGCTATGGCCAAACAGGAACTCCGGTTTTTGTGCACTGTGACCTGTCCTTGAAGATATAACCTTGGTTCTAGGTCATGACACATCTTTGGTCATGGACAATAATTTTGCGAAGTATATATTCTCCCTCCAACGTAACAGAAAGAAGTAATAGCCTGGGCAATAATTCTGGCTGTGTGTGCACTGTGACCTTGACTTTGTATAAATTACCTTGGTTCAAGGTCATGGCACTACCCTGGGTCATGGACAACAATTGTGAAAAATATAATGTCCCCCAACGTAAAAGGAAGATTTATGACCCGGACAAAAATTCTGTTTGTCTGTGCACTATGACCTTGACCTTATAAGTATGACTTTGATTCAAGGTCATGGCACATCCTTGGGTCATGGACAACAATTGTGAAAAATATAATCTCCTCCAACATAACAGGAAGACGTTATGGCCCGGACAAGAATTCTGATTGTGTATGCACTGTGACCTTGACCTTGTAGATATGACTTTGGTTCAAAGTCGTGATACATGTACATTCTAGCATGATGGACAATACTTGTGTGAAATATGATATCCCTGCTACGAATTAGAAAGAAGTTATGACCTGGTTCTGGTTATGTGTGCACTGTGACCTTGGCTTTGTAGATATGACCTTAGTTCAAAGTCATGACACATTCTTGGGTCATGGACAACAATTATGTGATATATTATAGCAGTAGGAAGTTATATTCCGGATAAGGATTTTGGTTATGTGTGCAATGTGACCTTGACATTGAAGATATGACCTTGGGTCATGAACTACAATTGTGTGAAATATTATCCGGATCAGACACGGCGGTAAGAAGTCATGGCCTGGACGAGTGAACAGACGGACAGATAGATAGGCAGACAAGGTTTTTCCTATATACCCCCAATCGTTGTTTGCGGGGGTGTTACAATAAAATTGGGATTGCTCGATACAATTTGGGATAGTTTTTGCCTTCAGACGGGCTGAACTTTCATATTCTGGAAGAAAAAAATAGGAAGGGAATACAAAATTTACGCTGTGAATTATATTTCTATAGACTATAAGCTTCTTTCTTTCTTTCTTTTGTTTTATTTCATACTTCCTTTTTCGTGTTCATTGCAGAAGGGGAAGGGGGTATAAGGCCTTGTTTTGTTTTTTTATTTTAGTTTTTATATTGAAGAGAGGTGGCTGCGCTTTTTGTTTTGTCTTATGTGTGTGTTTTGTTTGTTTGTTTGTTTGGGGGGTTTTTTTTGGGGGGGGGGGGTGGTTTATATATAATTTTTCATTGTGTTTGTTGAGTTAATATGTTAGGACAGGGAGACAAAACCCCGCCCTGGACATTTTTATCGTATAAACTTGAAAAAGCAAAGACATTAGATTTGCAGTATCATACATAATGTAATTACATTAGTATGATTATGATATGACAAAATGACAAAATCAAATATAATATAGTTTCCATATTGGTGATTTCGTATGGGAGCCGATTTGTAGTGAATTTTGACTCCTGTAGTAAAGCTTTAGACTATTATTTGATTATAAAAGAATTTTCCTTTGCATTTTTCATAGCCTTTCAGAATTAACAACACAAGTAAGATATGTTAAAAGCCATGTTATAATTAAAAAGTAATTTTGAAATTGTTTTTAAAAACTGGTTCTTCGAGCATCCATTGCTTTACTATGACAAGTGTTGCAATAAAATATAGATTCATGTATTTATTCCTCAAACCCCTCTGATCCTGGGATTGAAACAATCTAATTAGAATTCGACTTGTAATTTTGGTGCTCTGCGGTACCCTTCAAGTACATTGTATGTCAATTAGATTGGAACTGAAAAGAATTCTTGATTTAATTGTTTTATTCATTTTGGGTAGTAGAATTCTTAGAATATGATTTGGAGTTTATGTGAATGCCAAGAATGGTCATCAGATATGAAAATGACATAAAAGAAATTATTCGCACCAGAGACATGTACATGTAGATCTCTGCCTGCACATAGGTCCGATGAGAAAAGATATTTGCCCCTTGTGCAGTAGCGGATCCAGGATTTTCGAAAAAGGGGGGACACATGTGAAAGTCTTGAGTATTAGCCAAAATACTCAGCCATTTACGGTGCCAAATCTGAAGTTTTACTCATACTTGTGGCTAAAAATTAGGGGGGGAGCCCCCCTCTAAATCCGCCACTGTAGCGGATCGTATAGTAATTTTTATTCTTTCGTAGGCACTGGGCAAATGTGCACCGGTGGGAAGTGGAAGGGCGAAACTTTGATATCATTAATAATTGTATTCTTAAAGTCATCATCTATAGTCATGCAACACGAATTCGTTTCATATTAGATATGCTTCTACAGCATTATATAAGTGATGAATTAATCGAGTCAGAGCAAAATATCGAAATGCTCAATATAAAACTAAATTTGGGGGAGAAATACTTAGCAAAATACTAGAGACGGGGCATGCATATTTTCCATGTCACATCCTCGACGCTTTTCTTATGGCCTTTGAGAATGAATTACACTGTTTTCATTTTATTTTTCGAGTATCTAATGTTGAACTCATGTGGTTGGTGTTCACTGATGTTATTGATTGATACTCTATGTGCTCTTTGCACTTTTTAAAACCTCATTTGTATTTTCTGCATCTTGGCACGATGAAATTCTGCATGGTCTGCATGATTTTTATTTCGCTTCTTTAAACTTTTTTATCGTAGGATTTTATTACTAATGTCATTATTAACAATTCACCAGGAGTTGCAGTAACTACATGACTCGATCTGTTTATCACATCAATTGTAATATAAATAAATAAGTTACGTTAAACTTTGAAAATTTTAGGGAGGGCCCCCCCCCCTTTGCATTAAATCCCTCATTGGGAGGCGTGATTGAGAAATCTTGTACGTAGTCATGAGATATACAGTAAATGGGGTAATTTACATAAATCATGAAAAAGGGGGGGGGGGGGTTCGTCAGGATATGGTTAATTATATGTATTACTTTTCTACCTAAAATGTCAGCGATAAAGGAAACAAAATCTAAATCCATAAATGACATTCATTTGGCCAACTTCGCATGTCTGTTAATTACTACGGTTGTTTTCTTTTCTTTCGTATTTATACAATCATTTTCTTTTACATGTACATCAAATATTGCTACCTCATTCCCCATTACTCCAATTTTGTACCTTTTTTTTACATTTTTATTTCAAAACCATTTTTCCTTAACTCATCCTTCTCCCTTAACTCCCCCTTTTTTCTTTTCGTCTCTCGCATTTACATCCTCTCTTTTTCAGAGCACACAAAAGAACGGATAAAGGATTCAGTTTAAGATAAACACAACCCTGCGAGTATCATGTAGCTCAACACGTTTAACTCCAGAGCATTTACATCTCATAAATTATAGCCATTAACTCAAAGTGTCAGCATGTGGTTGCACATAACATAAAGCTGTTTGGGAACTGTGAAGTTTGAGGAAAACAAAAACTTGCTCGGCTTACAAGTATTAATAATCACAGGAAGATCAGAAAGGGAGGGATGGCCCGAGATTCGAATTCTCTTTTTGGTCAGAACATTTTACCAAAAATATCACTTCAGCCACTCATCAGACTTGAAGTACAAGTAGTAATTAATACTTTATTAGTTGAGAGATAGGACAAAAAACTGGGAATGCAGGTCAAAATGCAATTTTTAGAACACGTTCAATATCACTGTATAATTATTGTGATTAGTTTTAATAATCAATAATTTTCTATCTGTCTTTTGTTTCGATCATTTGTACACGAATTACAAATGCAGTACTGTAAGAAAAAAAAACCCCTATATACATGTTATGGTGCTCTCAATTATAGACATAAATTAAACACTCTTGCAGGATGACAATTATTTGTCAGCGCGCAAATTTTCCATTTGATTTAATTGAAAATTTTAACAGGTAATTATAAAGGGAATGTTGCTGCAAAGATATAAAGGCAGTCCTTGGTTGTATCAAGAACAGAAATCATTATTGTTACGAGTGTGGTATTGCTGGAAATACTTTAATCATTAATACATTAAATTATTAGTGTTCACATAGAGAAAATATAAACATAAAACCGAAAGCTTTTCTTCACAGTTGCAAAAGATCATAATTTTTCATTTTGTTTTTTAAATTTTCTTCTAGCAAAATTTAACTTTTTCCATCAAATGGTTCAAACAGTACTTGAATTGGAATAATGTTATATGAGATCAGACTCCATAGTATTACCGATTTAACTGATCACAACAGCTTTATATTGGAGCAACGGAAAGTTCTAAGTCCCGATCACATTTATTGACAAAAGATCTATATATATGAGACTGATTCAGTATCCTTTTATAAGGGTTGTGTGTAGGTTCAAAGGCCACAAGTGGGGATCTGAGGGTTTCCCTCAGGAAGTGTTGAAAAAATAAAATACATAAAATGGCGCAATCTGGTATCATTCTCGTTTTCTTCAGTGGGGGGAGGGGACATATTTGCGGCTCAGACATTTGCCATTTTTCGTATATGAACGGTATGCCACTATACAATTATAGATTCCTCCATTCTTTCATTTTTGACATGTCCTGATGTTGGACATCAAAGTTCAAACTGATCATCAATGGGACGAAAAAAGGCTAACTCCAAATGCATTAGATATGGAGGGACCCACCCGAAACAGTGAGGGATCTTTAACGTGCCATGCATACCACGACACGGGGCCTCGGTTTTTACTGTCTCATCCGAAAGACAGGACATCGGCATGACCAGAGCTGGACTCGAACCCAATCCAGTCCAGCGGGATGCCACTAGGCCACCCCGGCTTACACACTATACGAGGCCTGAAGGACCAATTGGGGGAGGTTATGGGAGAGGGTGTCCCCCTCCCCTCCTTCTGTGTGGATCCGCGCCTGATCATTGCATGTATTTTGCAGTGTAGCCCGGATTTCAACATCTTTTTCAATTGTCCGTAATTTCTTTTTTCGGGTTCGAAGTCGGTGATGATCTCGGAAAATTCCGGAATCCTATACATGTGTAATCGTCCGAGGTACGCCGAAAGCAACGGCGCTAAACCTGACGATATCTTGCAGCTGACCCAAACCTGAGACTTAGTGTAGCTAGATCTATATGTTAGAGAAATTAGGGTACAGGTATGTACATTATATCATGCATTCTTTTAGTATCAATGATACGTACTCGTCATTATAATGACGATATATGATGTTTCGAAAGTAACTGCATGCTTCAACAACAGTACTAGTTTTCATAAATTACAAAATTGGGGGGGGGGGGGGGTCATGCAAAAAATAAAAACAGCCCGGAGCAGCCCGGGGAAAGAAAGGTGCGCCAGTTTGTTGCTTTTTTATGGATATATATGCCTTTATTAATTGATTCACAGGGGTGGATCCAGAAGCAGAAGTGGGAGGGGATGGGGTTGGAGGAGACCCAAAGGCGAAGGACCGCCCTGAGGCACAAAGTGCGGTGTCGGGATCGTTGTTCCCTCAGGTACCTTGACTTAGGGGTCTGTTGTACCCTAAGGATCTTTGACCAGGAACGTTGTACCCTTAATTGATATGGGTGGTAATAGTAGTAGTTGGTTTGTTTTGCAAACAATATAATAAAAATTATTACTGTACAATAATAATGCGGACGATATAACTCTTTAAAAAATATTTTCGTAACTTAAAAATATTGTTATCTAGATTAATAAGTCAAGTCTTAATACTGTGACCTGTGATATACTCAAGCGAGCTATATACTCATTGTAATCAAATGGTAACACAATTTTTTATTGATGCATTTATTTTAATTACATCATATTTCATACGAATAGTACATAATTCTTCATCATTAATAACACTGCATGAATATACATTTGTAATTGATAAAATAATATGAATATCAATGGTCATATATTAGTACAAGACGATGAATACATTAATCTTATTTCATAATTTTACGCACTATATTTATAATATACAATATACAAAATCCACTATACAATATATAAAAGCACAAGCACTGTTCACAATAGATCGTCATTTATCAACACATGCACTAAAAGTCACAATAAAGATGTCCCACATTGCGAAGAAAAGATCCCGTGTGCAGGTCTCCGGCGTCATATCAGCTCCAGGCATCGATGATTCGGACGTTGAGTCGGGTGTATCGGCTGTTCTTCTCACGGCTGAAGTCTCCGGCGGCGATGCTGGTTTCAACGAGCTGAGATTCACGATGGAGGATGTTGATCAGTCTGTATACTCCTGGGAAGCCTCCTGTCTTCTGGTTCAGTCGAGTATGCCAACCTACAATGGCGTAATAAAAGATATGTATGTGATGTTTTAATAGATATTTACCTGAATATTGTACTTCTATTTGAAATATTTTGTAAAGAAACCACTGGTATTTATTATTAGTAGTAATACATTGATTTAAAAAAAAAAAATACCCTCCACATTGTTGTTTGTCCTCACTGTCATCCTGTAGACGCTCCAAGAAGAGGGGGGGGAGACGGCGTTGTTGATCCACTGTCGGTCCATGTAGTCCACCAGGGCGTTGAGAGGTGTAGTGTCGGGCCTGGTCTGAAGTTTGTTGAATGCTGGCAAGATGTAAGCCCAGGTAGGAATGGTAAGGCCATTAGTTGTCTGGTAAAGGAGTGGGTGTCGCTGTCATCTCGGTTTCGGTTCGCAGGAGAAAGTCCAAGTTCCTGAATTCGTCTCCATACTGCCTGGGTGAAGTGGAAAGCGCATCCTTGGATGGGTATGGTAGGGAATACATCACGGAGAGACTGCCACAGTGCCCGTTCAAAGTCCACCATGAAGGCTGATACGGTGCAGGTCGTCAAAGATAGTAGATGTCTGAATACTTGTAAAATAAATTAAAAAGACATATTTTCCTGGAAAAGGCAACTTAAAATGATATTTCATTCATAATCTCCTCATGACAAGATCTTTCATTTGGGACCTTGACCTTGAACTATGATCTACTCTTCTTTCTTATTACATATAATATTTAACATTGAATAAAATATTATCATAATAAAGATATTATACCATGGAATAGTCCTCCTTCGTTTTCCTCGACATTAATATAAATACCAAAGGAAACTGCTTGGAATCGCCTTTATTTCCCTCGATAAATGCATTAATGGTGAAGAGCTGGCCTCTCTGCTGGAAAGGTCCGGTTACCGACTTGAAAGTGCCGTACATGAAACATCGCCTAGACTGCTGAAGTAGGCGGAGTTGGAAGGGCGTCGCAAAGAGGATGTGGCGATGTCCGTCGTTGGTCTGGAGATCCCCAATGAGAAAGTCTTGTCCATCTTTCAAGTGGCGAAGATCCAACTGAAAAAGAAAAAAACCCGAATAATGAATCCTGAAAAAGAAAAAAAAAACCGAATAATGAATCCTGAAAGAGAAATACATTAAAATGTACAAATTATAAATTGAGTAGTATAGCATTATAATTATACATCTTTTTTGAATTCTGTTATAATGAATGGAAATATATATACCATAAAGTCTAACGTAGTTGGTTCAGATGGTCGTGACTTGGCACGGAACTTGTTGAGGGCTCTCTTCATGTTGGACTGCTTTGGTAGGAGAGGTCGCTGGTCGTTGGGTACGGAGAGAACTGCATCTTCAACAAATCGCATGGATAGGCGTAATACATCTTCTGCTTTGTCTTTCATCTAAAAATATAAGAAAAACCTCAATAATATACACTGAAAGAGAGAAACATAGTAAATTATGAAATTATTAAGATTTATTTATTGAATACCACATATTACGTAATCAAAAACAAAATTTTGAATGAAACATACATACCTCTGTAAGGAGAGTTACACGTAGCGGCAACTTGGAGTCAGTTGAATGGCAGTGTCGGTGATTGTTGGTATAGAACGCATCTCCCACTTGTGTGACTGCAGCATGGCATCGAAATTTCCCAGATTTCTTACAATAGGCCCACCGCGTGGAGGACTTGTTCTTTGTCTTCACGTTGTAGGAGAAGCTGTCGCTTCTCACAAGTAGTGGACCTCTGCGTTTGCTGCCCTTCTCGAAGATTTGGTAGGTGGAATCTGAGTCATCTGATGTGGTGTCGGCCGTGGATGGGTTGAGGTGGAAGGTTCTCTTGATCGGTTCTGGGTTGGTGGTAGCTGTTGGACGATCTGGTAGGTCGAAGGAAGCATTCAGTGGTACGGCAACTCTGGTAACAAGTGGGAAGTTGGCTAGGTCTAGAGACCTGGGTTGGCAAAATGGTGGGATTACTATGTGTCTGCGTAATGGAGGTAGACTGGTTGACATATCTGATGTTGGAGGTGGTGGAGGAAGGATGATGTCTGGTATGTTGAGTTCTTCCTGGTCTATCTCTATTGGTGATGGTGGTGGAGGGAACCAATCAATTGGAGGTGTTGGTAACCTTGGTGGGGGCGTTGGCGAAGTGAGTGGTGGGAAAGGAGACATGGGTGGTTGTGTCGTTGATGACCTGAGTCGAGGCATTGGCGACATGGGTGGAGGCGTTGGAGACCTGGATGGAGGCATTGTTGGTGACAAAGGAGGCATGGGTGGTGGTGGCGTTAGAGACCTGAGTGGAGGCATTGGTGACATGGGTGAAGGCATTGGAGACCTGGATCTAGGCATTGTTGGTGACAAAGGAGACATGGGTGGAGGCGTTGGAGACCTGGATGGAGGAGTTGTTGGTGACAAAGGAGGCATGGGTGGTGGTGGCGTTGGTGACCTGGATGAAGGGGTTGGTAAACTGAGTGATGTAGATGATGTGCGTGGAGCGCGGCATAGAATGCATATAAAAGGTATGCTCTCGTCGTTTTCAACTGCAAAACGGTAGAGTCCAAGGCAGATACCGGTCTCGCAATGTCGATGCTGCCATTGGTGACATACATCCCAGTCAACTGCATGGTGCCAGTCAAGAACCACCTCAAAGCAAAATACACAAGTATCGCCTGAGGAGCTCATGGTTATGATGCCTATTCCAGCTAGACCCCGATATTTAAAGATAACTGAATACATGCCAAGCTAGAATTGAACAGACCCCAAGCTTATATTTTTGAGTTACATCAAAGCTCTTAGAGCAGTTAACACAGTATTCATCACTTTCATCTTTCCAGAGTGCATAATTATAATAATTAAAATATTTTTTTAAAATGATGTGTTAATTGCATGTAATTTTTGATAATTTCTAACATAATATACATCTCTTTTATCTTTCCACCTTGAATGCATAATTATTCAAATATTTGGTACTGGTGTGGTTATTTTATTTATTTACTATGCTGATTTTGACCTTTTAAAAAAAATCTATAACATTTACGTATTTATACATTTTAAAAATAATAGTGACTCCTTGTTTTATACACGTCTAAATGAATTATAATGTAGAATTTTTATCAAATAATTTTAGTAAAATCTTAAAAGTAATTAATAATTCTACTTCTAATATGAATTTTACATTTGATTTAATTATGTTTATTCAATGATGTTACAAAATAAACAACATGGCTTGGGTGATCAATTACCGATAGACAATTCTTTTAGGGATCAACGTTCCCACTGCAAAAAATTGATATTAAGTCAGTTTTTATGCATTTTTTTATTATTTATTTTGATTTAAACTTGCATTTAAAATACCATATCAGCCATATATAGATAGTTTAAATACAGTAAAACCTGTCTTAGCGGCCACCTCTATTAAGAGGTCACCTGTCTATAAAGGCCACATTTTAAATTCCCAAAATCTATGTTTTCCTAAATAAAAGACCTCTGTATAAAGGCCACCTGTCTATAAAGGCCACTTTTGACTCTTCCCTTAGCTGACTTTAATAGACAGGTTTGACTGTAACTTCAAATAACTTAGAGGATTCGTTAGAGATTAAAAACAACAAATGTGTATAAGGGAACAACGGACCCGGATCAATGTTCTCCCTGGTCAAGGTTCCTGAGGGTACAACAGGACCGGAACCCAAAGTGCTGAGAGGGGGTAGGGTAAGGGAGGGGGTCTATTTTTTTTTTTATATTTCGAATTAAATGGGGTAATCTGGTAGTTTTGCAGCCTTTCCTTTCAATAATGACACAAGATTTTTTTCTGTCTGCTAAGAACAAAGCCATAAATTCATATCCATTTGGTCACTTTATTTCTTCAATATTAACTTTGATATGGTGCCGAAATTGCATATATTTCACAGTTTCCCTTAATGTAGATTTACAATGTCAGAATAAATACGTGTACACAGTGTTTTCATTCAGAAGTAGTTCACTAGACTGGCAATGCCTGTTCAGTTTCAGCTTGGAACTTCCTCCTATGGTCAAGGAGCACCCCAAATGGGTAAAACAAAGATCTATTTCAGGTTTTAAGAACATATGTACAATGGTAAGAACAGAATAACAAGGGCCAAACACTAAGGGCTAAATATCACATAAGAGTAACTAATAAAACTAAAACTAAGGGCCAAAAGTAAAGTGTGTAAAAGGAGTGTGTGTTAAAAAAAATTACATTGTATTGGGTCAGTAGCACTCAAGTTGCATAAATAAAGAGCATTAATACTGAGTTAAATGGGCTGATGGGTATGGGGCTAACCTCATTGCGTCTAGGCCACCGTCTTGGAACTATATTCACAAGTGCAGTTGGGGAAATTATAATTTGTAGGGGAATTTATAATATTTAGGGGATAAGTGACATCTCATTCTAGACAGAAGGTAATTTCAGAGTAGGCGCAATTTATCCATGGATCTTACAAATGCAGTTGGGAAATATGTAACGTGTAGGGGACACTTATCTTCTAATTCTAGGTAGAGGGCAATTTCAGAGTGGGGGCAGTTTGTCCATGCATGGCTAGATAAAGCTGGTTTTTGGGCAGAGATATTATTCATTGTGTAGGCTATCCATAAATAAGTGGATAGATGAATGAATAAATAAATAACTAATGAGCTACTCAAGGTGGTTACTAGTGATGAACTAATTGTCGCCGATAATCGATTGTCGATCGCTAAAAACCTTTTGATTCCGATTATCGATTCCAATTCTTTATAGTCGATTGTCGCTGAGAGAGAAATTAAAAAAAAAAGATTGTTCAGAACCAACTAAACTGCACGTGAATTGTTTCACAAATTATTCCACAGAAATTGTCTATTAAGCACAAGGTGACCATTCGGAACAATCTCGCAATTTTACTCGTGCCGACGTATAAAGATCTCTCCCTTCACTCGTACCTACGTAAAAAGACTCGGACGTCACTTAGCAGAATGACTTACATTGATTCCATGCATCAATCGGTTACCGCCATTGCATTCAGTAATATCAGCCATGTAGGCCAGAAATGTAATCTGGTACACCGCTATGTCAAGGAAAGTGAATAACGCTGTAATAGTTCGGGATTAGTGTTCAATTTTGGTTAGTTGAATGGGACTATTTCACTGTACGTATCTGTTTTGAGTTTTACATATTGCAGCATTCTTTTATGAGTAAAGGCGGTAGAGATTCCGAATGCATGAGGGGGTATGACTTTGGTTTTATCCTAGGCCATAACGCAATTTTTCAGTAATTTTTAGCTCACCTGAGCCAAAGGCTCAAGTGAGCTATTGTGATCAATCACCGTCCGTCGTCCGTCGTCCGTCCGTCGTCCGTCGTTAACTTTTCACATTTTCGACTTCTTCTCCAGAACCACTGAACAGAATTTGATGAAACTTGATAAGCATGTAGTACTCATGGTCCCCTACAAGTGTTGTTGTTTTTCGTCCGGATTCATCAACAGGTGGCGCCACCATAGGCAAAAGTAGGTCAAAGAGGGTACCCTCCTTTGACAAACTTCTTCTTCAGACCGGGGGCATACAGAGACAAACCGAATGCATAGGAATGATCTAGAGGGATGTGTGAAGAAGTGTTGTTATTTTTGGTTCCGTTCCGAAATCAAATTTTTGACGTTTTTTTGACGTTTTTTTGTACTTTGTAGTTTTAATGCAGAAAAGAGGTATTTTTTTCTTTTAGTAAACATTGATGCATTAATTTGGTTTAATTTGATCATTTTGATGGTAAGAAATACTACTGCAAAGAAAATTTTTCAATATTTTATGTTTTGGATTTTTTATGAATTTTTTAAGACTTTCAAGAAAAGGGGGGTGGGATAATTGGTGTAAACATTTCACAGTTTGAACTTTTTCTTCGGAACCACTTGCTGGAATTCAATGAAACTTGGCATGCATCAAATACTCAAGGTCCCCGACAAATGTGGTCATCTTTGTCAGGATCCATGAACAGGTGGCACCACCACAGACAAAAGTAGGTCACAGAGGGTACCCTCCTTTGACAAACTTCTTATTCAGATCGGGTGCATACAGCGACAAACCGACTGCATGGGAATGATTTAGAGGCATATGGGAAGAAGTGTTGATATTTTTGGTTCCATTCCGAAATCAAATTTTTGACGTTTTTTTCATTTTTATTTTGGACTTTGTTATTTTAATGCATTAAAGAGTTATTATTTTCTTTTATTAAACATTGATGCATTCATTTGGTTTCATTTAATCATTTCTATGGTAAGGAATGCTGGTGCGAAGGAATTTTTTCAATATCTCGATTTTTGAATTTTTTATGACTTCCAAGAAAAGGGGGGGGGGGGGGGGTACAATTTTTCATATCTTCAACTTGTTCTACAGAACAACTTGAAGGATTGTGATAAAACTGGGTAGGATGCAAGTACTCATAGTCCTTTTCAAAGGTTTTGTTTTTTGTGCGGATCATCCAAATTGGTTAACAGATAATGCCACCATGTCTAAAAGTAGGTCTCACAATGGTACATATACCACTTGGTAATTGAAATATGGAGAGTAGCGGTTCAAATCCAGCTGTGGTCAAAAAAAATTTTTTTTTTTTTTACACATCTAAATAAGTTTTTAGATGTTTCTCAACACTCAACATATGAAATTAGGAATTTTACGTTTAAGACTTCCAAAAAAAAAGGGGGGGGGTGTTTTGGCCATTTTTCACATTTTCAACTTTTTCTACAAAACTGTTCGAAGGATTTTAATAAATCTTGGTAGAAATAAGTCACTTATGATCCTCTTCAAATTCTGTTGTTTTCGTCCATACCTCTTTACAGGTGGCGCCACCATAGTCAAGAGTAGGTCACAAAAGAGTTCCCTCGTTTAACAATATTCTTTTTCATACGGGCTGTATACAGAGACAAACAGAATGCATAGAAATGATCTAGAGGGATGAGTGAAGATGTATTGTCATTTTGGTTACCTTCCAAAATCAAATTTTAGAATTTTTTTCGACATTTCTTTGGACTTGGTGATTCAATGCAGAAAAAAGTGTCATATTTCCTAGTTAATTGATAATGATGATTTCTTATGGACTATTGTGATCATAATTATGGTAAGGATTGTTACTTTGAAAGAATTTTGTCAATATCTCAATTTTTGGATTTTCTATGAATTTTTTAAGACTTCCAAATGAGGGTGTATAGGAACGATTCAATCACATTTTTCACTTCTGCTGTTATACCACATGAAAGATTTTAATGAATCATGGAATACATGAAGTACTAAAAGTCCTCTATCAATTTGGTAAATTTCATCCAAATTGGTTAACAGATAATGCCACCATGTCTAAAAAGCAGTTCTCACAATAGTACATATACCACTTGGTAATTGAAATATGGAGAGTAGCGGTTCAAATCCAGCTGTGGTCAAAAATTTTTTTTCATTTCTTTACACATCTAAATAAGTTTTTAGATGTTTCTCAACACTCAACATATGAAATTAGGCAATTTTAAGTTAGATCTGGACAATATTTGAAACAATTGTTGTTCATGACCCAGACTTGAAATCAGTCAACAAAAGGCCCCACCTAAAGAAAATGACTAACTTGTTGCCCTGAATGACTTCTTGCAGAGACAAAGGAAATGCTTAATATCAAAATCACCTGAATGGATGTGCAAAAAAGTGTTGTTTTTTATTCTAGCCTGAAATAAAATTTGACATATTTTCCACATCTGTGTTGACTTAGTCACATTAATGCAAAAATAAATGAATTCTTCCTTCATGCATGACTGATAATCTAGGTACTCAGGTGAGCGATATAGGCCCACTTGGGCCTCTTGTTTACAGATACTGTAATAAATATTTTGAAATCCACATTTGAATTCAATGAAGAAGTATACATAGAATATATATAGTTCATTATTTTCTCATTTAAGATAATATTCATGGTAAAACAAAAGATTAAACACTAAGATTTTACTTAGAAATTGAAGATAAATCCCGAGGAGTATACCTCATAGCAAATCATGAATCTGGATCATTTAAGCGTTTGTGAAATAGTCTCATACTCTTCTACTTCTACTGTCTTCATTACAAATCAAGCATGGACTTATTTGTCTGCTACATAGCTATTTTTCAATAATGGCTACGAATGACTACGAGTCGACGATTGTTACATTACGCAGGAAAAGCACGAGGATGTCCGATGCAAGATGGTGACAAAAACCAATGATGACGCCAAGTCAGCCAAATAAAAATCAGATTTACTATGTGATCTATTATTTATCAAACTCAAATTTCAAAGAATATAGATTCCGATTCAAATTGATAATCAATCGGTTTACCTTTCCTGATTATCTTCCGATTATCGATTCTTAAATCACTTCCGATGTACAACACTAGTGGTTACATAAGATCATATAGAGAAATTTGGTTTAGTATGGGACTGCGTTACTTGAATTCAACATATATACAGTACTTTACTAAAGCCTCTGCACAATGTATATGTAGAGGTATATGGTGTGTTTTAAACACAGTTTGACTTAATATGATACAACAATACTGTTAGGTCTAATTTATGGGTAAAAGGTACATTACTGTTACTATGCAGTGTGGAGGAAATTTCTACAAGACGGTGTGGCCTAGTGGATAAGGTGCTCGGCTCATGATCGAAGGGTCACGGGTTCGACTCCCGCCCTGGGCACACGGGTGTTCTGTTTTTCAGATGAGACAGTAGAAATCGACGCCCTGTGTCATGGTAGTTGTGGCATGTAAAAAAGCTCACTTACTGCTTCGGATGGGTCCGTTCAAAGGTTTAAATTTGTATGCAATGCATCAGGCAAGTGCTGTCACCATATACGTGAAATAATCGTGGAGTGACGTAAAACAATAATCAATCAATGGAAATTTTTACAGGTTAAGTAAGGGAAAACAATGGGAAAATGTTAGTCAAATGGATTGAAAATACATGGTTGGCTATAGTACACCATGCACAGGTCTTTATACACTAAATATAAATGGGACAATTGTCCTCTAACACATACGAAGTATAGCACAAGGCACAGTGCTCATCGTGATTTAAACAGCATATAAAAACAGAGGTGGATCACCACCCTGCCAGCATTTTCTATGGATCAGCAAATGTGATCTATCATATTTAGATAAAATGGTCTATTCGTAAATTAAAGATAAAGCTTTTGTCTGTGGTATTGAGGATGCTTAGGTCAATCTGTCCTGTTTGTAAGATACCAAGTCTAGATCTTTGCGCAGCGATAGCAAGCATGAGGGACATTAACTGACCTTTGTCGAAAGGAGAAAAAACCCCCCCAAAAAATAAAAAAGAAATCCGGGGGGTTTTTCCCGAACCCCCCCAAATCCCCCTAAATCCGCCCTTGATTCAATAGTCTTTGTATTCTATTTGCCAAATTTGGTAAGAATTTTAAGAATATTTACATGTTTGATCACGAATGACTAAACCAAATACAGTACTCCCCGCTATATCGCCAACCTTTAAACATGAGCCAAATTGGCGTTATAAAGAGGGTGGCATTATATCGAGGTTTAACTCATTAACAGACAGTCTATGTCATAATAATGTGATATATCATTAGGAAAACTATAAAAAGTAGATATAAATCAATTTTAATAACTTTGTAATATTTACAACATGGTACATGTACAATTATGTACAAGTATAGTTCAAGTTCACAGAAAATTTTTTTAACCACACTGAATGCGAGTTTTGCAATGGGAAACACATGTTATGTACATATACATTGTACAGTGCATCATTTTACTTGAAAGAAAGAATCCGAAGTTGACTGCTTTGAAGAGTCAAGTTTGTCCTTGATAACAGAAGTTAATTATTGGATCGCTTGTGTTGTACGTCGATTTGAGGTGGTGCAAAAGAGTGTCTAAAGCAACCCTTGCCTGCTTACTAGACGGCGGGGCTCGGGCGAAAATTCGTCTTCATCATTGTCCATTTGACTTTCGGAATTCGAGTCCGTGTCTGCTACGCAAGCAATGATTTCATCAGCAGTCAATTCCTCTGAATGCTTGAGATTCCTATCATCATTTAGGAATTCATGCACAGTCAACCTCATGTCCTTATCAATATCAAGTTCAACTTGAACACCAGATAGCATGTGCTTGACGTCGGTAGATTTTTGTTTTCTGTCTAATAGAAGCCGATTTCTTTTTGCAGGACTATCCATTACTTATGGTTTAAACAAACATCCCAGGAGTGAACATATTAATTTCATATTACCTTAATTACATGTATTATCACATTCATGTAATTAATTTCCAAAATCGTGGCGAAACCAATTAACACCTCTAACAGGTGTCTGTTACACGTGGCACAAATCAAATGACATGTTTGGCATTAATTATCGGGGATATTTATGCACAGAACTGACCATTTGTTTGGCAGATCACCTGGCGAATGGTGATATGTGGGGGTTGGCATTACAACAGGGTTTTATATAAGGATAAAAACGGGACATTGCCTCCAGGTGGCAATATGTGGGGTGGCATTATATAGGGGGCCGATATAGCATTGTATAGATGTATTCGCGAAACCGTTATTGGTTATTGGGAATAGTGTTGAGCTTTTAACTATACATTTATACGTAATGACCTTAACAAGTAAAGCAATTAGATTGTCGTTGTTTGAAATGTAGAAAATATACCAGAAGATGTACATGTGTAGATCAACACGTAAATATAGATGTACATGGAGTTGACTGGAATGTTTTATTAATATGGAGTGAGAAAATATAAGTTAAATTTGTCTACATATCTAAAATACAGCAAATTAACCGTTTTCTGTGTTAGGAGTCAGGGTTTTTCATCAGATAAAATTAGTAAAATGATTTAGCAATAGGTACCCATAAGAATGAGGCAGGTGTGATACACAGGAGATATTTTTGCAAAGCATTTTTCTCAAGTTTCAGTGACTGGGAAGGCAAACTGGATCATTGAGAATATGGTCCTCTTGCTCAGACTTCAGTGGGCCATTTTCAATTTCAGTTGGCCATCTTTCACTACGAAAGGGCCATTTAGAAAATTCAACTTTTGCAAAGTTGTATTTTGTGTCATATTTATTAGATGTAACTGTTGAGTAATTCAGTGACAGGACAACAATTATAACAAATCTGTTCAACAATGAAGGGAAATTCAGTTTAATTTAATTATTTGTTTTTGTTATGAATTTCTGCAGTGAGTTAACAAAATTGTTGTAGGGAAGTCCTTAATTTGCCTTCAGTTCTGACTCTGAACAATTTCTCACTTTCTCAATTTGTGGGACTTAGTCTATTCTGAAGTTTGGTAACAATGATATTCTAAAGACCCAGCACCCAGCACTTTTATTTTATGTAGAACCATGGTCTTTTGGTCCTTGTAGCCTGTTTCACTAACAATCTTTGGTAAACCCGTACTGTAAACGTAGTTGAACCCGATGAAAATCATAAGCCAAAACCCGAGTTATGTGATTTTCCCTCTTTAACGAATTAGAAATGGGTATGTCTGCGTATGGCAAAATTTTGGCACTTGCTGTCATACACTGTCGTATGTTGGCAGTATGTCGGGAGAACGTGACCTGAGCGTTTTGAGTTTGTCGTTGTATGCACTTGTATGTCGCAGCTCGTTCCATATGTTGAGAAATCCTGTGCGTGCACAAAAATTTTTATTGTAAGCCACAGAACGGCCCATATGCAGCGAACACATCATACATGTATGCGTATCATTGGCGTTTCCACTGTGAACTCTCACAGTGTTAAACAAATAAGTAACAAACGCATAGTGTACACTTACCGCGCTGTCAATGCACAGATTGTATACTAGCTGTGAGTCTTTATGCTTTGAGAAATAACACAATCACTCTACTGTACTATTCTAACTATTGCTTGATAAAGGCCAGGAGGCTGAAAACTTGCGGTAAAGAGTGTTTGTGTTATTTCTTTTAGTATATTTTTACTTCCCTTTGGAGGACTACTTATTATATTTTATGCTTTGACCTTGTAATCTGAAATATGGGTGATGATATAATATAAAAAGTTTTATGAATGGATGTGTAAATAGTAATGGAATGCACAGAAAGATGACAAGAACAGTACTTTTTTGCAATTCTGCAACATGATTTTTTCATGGACAAAATTGTGTTGCACATGTATATCCAGATGTATGATCTGAAACTATGACTGACATTATGGAGATGTTAGTAAATCGGGCTACCGGTCCGCCTGTTTTTCAAGATCAGCTAATTAAATGCAACTCCACTAAAATGACCACCAGCGCTAGTGTCAGATAAAGATGCAATAAATGACGGGAAGCTAAGCTTTTTAAAGCGCTTTTGATCTACAGGCTTTGGGGATTGATTTCAGGAGCACCGTTAAGATCGTATTGCTGTAAATCATCCATTCTGTTACAGTAAAAAGTTTAAATAAATGTAGGGGTAATCTGAATATATATCAAATGAGAATTTTTTTTCAAAAAATTGAGCTGTATGGCAAGAATTTTTGGTCATGCTCGATTTTTGCACTGAAGCTCTACTTTGGTCATGCATTTTTACGAATTGGTATGAAATACCAATCTCGTTATGTCAGCGCTTTGAAAAATTGCAGAATGACAGAGCACTACTATATATCTTATACATTTATTCTGACCATCTCCTTAGGTGACAAAATATAGAACCCATATTCCTTTATATTCATAGACAGCTGTCTTGAAATAACATATTATTGGAGATTAATTATTATTTGAACTATCAGGGCCGTCTCTGTGTATTTTAGGACTGGGGCCAGGGCTTTTGCAATTGGGAAAAATAGCGTGGTTTTGGATCAAATTGGGAAAAAATTCAGTAAAATAAGAAAAGCAGTATTATCAATAGCATTTGTTTATTTCAAGTACATCTCATTTTATTAATTGATATGCCTGTCCTTCATTTGTTTGAATTTATTTATGGCTGCATCCAGTTGACATTGAGACAGCTGGTTTTGATTGTTGGCCATGATCACTATTCAGATCATGGCATCGAGGCTGTCCTGACCGAGACTGGATCTTAAGGGTGTACATAGAGTGTTCATGAGGGAAAACAGTCTTTTCACACAAGCTGTTGAACTGGGTATAAATGCAGCCATTTTAATGAGGAATACATACAACAGCAGGGAACTGCTGGTTGATGACTGCATCTTGGTGGACAGTCCGAAGCAGGAAGAGGGGATCATCCGGCTCTTCCTGTGATGCTGTCTGACTGTAAATAAAATAAAATAATAAAACTTAGGAATGAAAATTTTAGTATCTATCTTATGTGTATTTTTATCCTGACTTAGGGTTTAAAGATATAGTACACTACTTTAAGGTATATAATCAAACATTTCAGTGATTGATATAAGACTTAGTATTATTTACAATTTCACAAAATATACCTGAAATATATTAAAATGATCAAAACCTTAAGTAAAAAGTGTAACTTACTAATGTTTATTTGTTTAGAAGAATTTTAATGAAAGATTATTTTTTTTATCTATGATAGTAGTAATTGCAAACAAACCCTTTAAATTCTTTCAATCACAATGGATTGTTGACCTTGCCTCCCTGGTCGTATTCGGTCATAATCTTTTTGGTGCAATATCACTGCGTTGATTTCTGTGTTCTCGTGTTGCTTTATGCGATTTTATAAGACACAGCATTCTCATTAAACGTAAAACCATTACTCATTTTTAGCTCACCTGAGCCTAAGGCTCAAGTGAGCTATTGTGATCAATCGCCGTCCATCGTCCGTCCGTTGTTAACTTTTCTACATTTTCGACTTCTTCTTCAGAACCCCTGCACAGAATTTCACCAAACTTCATAGGAAGTAAGTACTCAAGGTCCTCTACCAACTTTTTGTTTTTCGTGCCCATCCATAATCCAAGATGGCTGCCATTGGCTCTGATTGGTTGACACATTTTCGACTTCTTCAGGACCGCTGCACAGCATTTCACCAAACTCCATAGGAAGTAAGTACTCAAGGTTCTCTACCAAGTTTGTGTTTTTTGTGCCGATCCGTAATCCAAGATGGCCGCCATTGGCTCTGATTGGTTGACACATTTTGGACTTCTTCTCCAGAATGGCTGCACAGAATTTCACCAAACCTCATTGGAAGTAAGTACTCAAGGTCCTCTACCAAGTTTTTGTTTTTCGTTCCCATCCGTTATCCAAGATGGCCGCCATTGGCTCTGATTGGTTGACACATTTTGGAATTCTTCTCCAGAAGCGCAGCACAGAATTTCACCAAACCTCATAGGCAGTATCTACTTGAGGTCCTCTACAAAATTTGTGTTTTTCATGCCCATCCATAATCCAAGATGGCCGCCATTGGCTCTGATTGGTTGAAGCATTTTCGACTTCTCCTCCAGAACCGCTGCACAGAATTTCACCAAACTTCATAGGAAGTAAGTACTCAAGGTCCTCTACCAAGTTTTTGTTTTTCGTGCCCATCCATACTCCAAGATGGCTGCCATTGGCTCTGATTAGTTGACATATTTTCGACTTCTTCTCCAGAACTGCTGCACAGAATTTCGCCAAACTTTATAGCAAGTAGTCGAGGTCCTCTACCAAGTTTGTGTTTTTCGCGCCCATATGTAATCCAAGATGGCCGCCATTGGCTCTGATTGGTTGACACATCTAAGTCAAGCGGATCACGAATTTATTAAGACGAAATAGACAAAAGAGAACCCTCCCTCTCCTCTCTGTCAATCTAGTATAATAATATACATGCGAGACATCCTCCTCACGGAAACACCCCCCTTTCCTTGGTGAAAAATATTTTAAAAAAGTTATACAGAATAATAAATATTAAATTAGAGAGATCTCATGCGCGGATCCAGAAATTTTTGTCAGAGGGGGTCCAACCAAAAAAGGTAAATTTTTCTCTTAGACGAGGGGGGTCCAACCCCAAAAATGCCCAAATATTACCTTTTTTTGGTAAAATTTTCTAAACCCCCCTCTCTATCCGCGCATGGATCTACATATTACATTTCCAGTAGGCTATTTGATTTTTTGCGCGTTACGTGTATATATAATCTAGGACTACAAATTTTCTGTTGAAAATATTTTTATAATAAATCTATCTAATAAAGCTTGTAAAATTTCTTCCGAGGAAGTCGAAATTCTTATTCATAACATCAAAAGTAAACTAAATGATTAACAACAATTTTCGAACACATTGACAGCAGAGATGAAGCAAAAAGGGTGGTTTGTCTTTACGGAAAATCACTTATCACTAAATCACTACTGTACTCATAATTTTAGATAAGAATGACTTACGAGTGCTACTATAGCACTCGTAGATTTACGAGTAGAATCACTCGTAAGTTACGTTCATGTAACTTCGTACATATGACGTCACTCGTAAATTTACGCTACGAGTGACTTACGAGTACTCGTAGGGTTTATGAAGTTTTGTACATGTGGGCCCAGAACCGCTTTACAGAATTTCACCAAACTTCATAGGAAGTAAGTACTCAAGGTCCTCTACCAAGTTTGTGTTTTTTGTGCCGATCCATAATCCAAGATGGCTGCCATTGGCTCTGATTGGTTGTAGCATTTTCGACTTCTTCTCCAGAACTGCTGCACAGAATTTCGCCAAACTTCATAGGAAGTAGGTTTTCAAGGTCCTCTACCAAGTTTGTGTTTTTTCGTGGCCATCCATAATCCAAGATGGCTGCCATTGGCTCTGATTGGTTGACACATTTTCGACTTCTTCTCTACAACTGCTACACAGAATTTCACCAAACCTCATAGGAAGTAAGTACTCAAGGTCCTCTATCAAGTTTGTGTTTTTTTTCATGCCGATCTGTAATCCAAGATGGCCGCCATTGGCTCTGATTGGTTAACACATTTTGGACTTCTTCTCCAGAACCGCTGCACAGAATTTCACCAAACCTCATAGGAAGTAAGTACTTGAGGTCCTCTACCAAATTTGTGTTTTTTGTGCCGATCTGTAATCCAAGATGGCTGCCATCTGCTCTGATTGGTTGACACATTTTCGATTTCTTCAAAACTACTGCATAAAATATTACCAAACCTTATAGAAAGTCTTGTAGAAAAAAGCAAAATTTTCTACTAAAATGAACTGTCATTATATTGTAAATAAGCAATTTGTGCTCAAGTGTGCGATATAGGCCCATTTGGGCCTCTTGTTTGTAATATGCTATATTCAATGATATGAATAAATTTCGACTGCCATGTCCGTGTTCAAATGTGCATTGAAAAGACTTGCCACGAATATGACCATTTGAAATAACCTCGCATCTGTCGATTAAAGGATCCACAAAACGCTTCAATACTTCTCTTCAAAACACTGCATTTACAAGAGCTATTTGTACATTGATCGTGTTTAGATTTAGGCACGCTGATGAAACGGTTAAAAATATCGCGCGATTGAACAAGTTTCAGTCATATAAATTTTACTATGTACAGTTGGGAATTTTAAGGGAACAAGGTGGGAAAAAAAGATACTATTTGGCGTTGGGAAAGGGGCGCAATATCGGCCCCAAGTAAGCTCTAGCGACGGTCCTGACTATGTAGAGAGGTAATCATTTTAACTATGACAAGATAAGATTTTATTTACATGTGATTTCAAATATCACTACACGCTTTGTTTATACCAATGTCGAGGATTGATAGATAGAAAGTGTAGCAATTGAGCTATTTTTAGCGCAGCCAGTCAAAACAAGACGCGGTATCATTGGTTTTAGGTCAAATGGGGCATGTATCGGGGAGAAGTGAGTTATGAATTCCTTTACGCTTCGTTGCATAATGTGCAGCGTATAAAAGACTCCTCACTCGATCGACTGGATTGACAGTTTACATCATTGGGCAATCGCATCATCTGTGTATAAATGAAGAATTTCATTGGTTGAGTATTTTTATTCAGGAACTGGACTGCTAGTAAAGGCTTGTTGAAAGGTTAATGCAGGCATAGCCGTTTTTAACGTTATTTATAAGATAGTTTTACCTCAGTTCATTATGTGACGGCATCACAATAAATTTGTGGTACTTCTTCATTAATTTCTGCTATATATTGTTAAGCCTATGGATGGATCTATATGTCTTTGAGAAAAAAAAAAGAGAATTGTAGCCTACTGTGGCCACTTACTATTTTCCAGTATTCAGTCCTGTAGGGTGCAATTATAAAAATGCACTTGCTTCACATTCATTTTTCTGTTTAAGTTTCAAAATGAATTTGACTTTCTGTATCATGACATTATAGACAAATGATGTGATAAGATTCGATACCTACATTGTTAATTTATTTAGACCGACGATGCAATGCCCCGGGCTATCATAACATGAGGTATGATTGAATTTCTCGAGTTCAAGATCTTTCACGACTCATAAGGGCAGCAATATACATACAGATACTTACAAATACCTATATACACATGTCTCCGATACATATATACAATACATATAGAACTATCTACTATGCAATAAATATTGCAATTTTTACTTTTAAAGTGTTGAGAGCACAAGAATGAAATCATGGGATTCAAATCTTGTTCGCTGAATTCATAAGCTGATGTGAATTTACCTTCATCGGATCAAATGGTATTGATGATAAGTGCAATTTGATCAGGAACGTATATTGCATGAATAAACATCCTTACTTTGATACACAAAGGCATACAATCGCTTTTCTTTAATGGTCAGCATTGTCGTTCTAAAACATCCTGGAAATATACTGTAGAAATTTGTCCTGCGGCGGATGAGATGTTATGTTTATAGAACGTTTTTCGCTTGGTTTGCAGTCAAATAAACTGTACCAATGACATCACAATGCCTCGTTGACGAATTTAATCTCGGGAATCGGAGATACAGTGGGGTGCAGTCATAACATAACATTATGTTAACGTCGCGTTAACGTGAAGTTTGCTTTCCTCGTGCGCTCAGGACTGCTGGGCACACGCATTTGCGTTAACGCAGATTTCCACGTGAACTTAATTTCGAGACCGCGTGAATGCGCTTGACTGCCGCGTTAACGTGCTTGACTGCCGCGTGAACGTGCTTGACAGCCACGTTCGCTTGCTTACAACTTAAAACTTATATTAACATGTTCACATAGAAATATTTGAAGGATAATCCATATATACATTGTGTATTTAAATTTAAAAACTTATTAATGTGTAAGTAAAATATTTAGAATTAAATAAAACCCTTCCGAGTTGAGGGATGAATTTCAGAAATATTGAACGCAATTTCAGAACATTGACTTTAATGAAATTTATTCTTATTTTAGGAAAATAATAATAATAATAATAATAATAATAAAAATAATAATAACAATAATAATAATAATAATAATAATGAAATAAAAATTAATAAAGATAATAATAACGATGATAATTATTATATTCATATATTATAGAAAATAGCTTAATTAGAAATAATAATAATAAATAGATAAATAAGAAATACATGTAAACACAACAATAAACTAGTTATAAATGAACAAACAAATAAGAAATATATACATAAATAAACTAATTAAAAATAAATTATAAATGAAATTAGAAAGTCATCATGCTAGTATAAACTGACGAAGCTTTTTTCATAAATACCTTATCGCATGTCTACGTGATAATTTCCTTTGTTATATTACATATGAAATCATTAATGCAGGGTGTCATATTAACATTTCATTTAATATACGTTATTATGGCGACATTCGAGGTAATCTAATTAGATCCATTTTATTTTCTCCATCCGTACTGCATAGAGAATTACAAATAAAGACATGTGAATGTGCGACTGGACCGAGCGCACGCGGGAATAAATCGTGTTAACGCGAATTCCCTAACGCGTTAACGCGAGGAGCGCACGTGCATCCAGTCGAGCAGTCCTAGCACGTGTGCTAGAGCAGTCCTCCTGACCGCTTTTCGCGTTAACGTGTATGTTATGTTAGGACTGCACCCATCTGTAAAGGGGCTATGTAATCACACTGGAATGCTATAGTTTTTCAATGCGTATTTTACACAAGATTATCTACTTTCCATGCGTATTATTGAATATGTCCAAAATGTGTACATGTAACTGTATTGTACTCGAATGGTTACGGTATGTTGTAATAAAAAAAAGTTGAACATCCGATCGCAGTAATCACTGCTATTAAAAAAACCTACTTTTCCAGCGAGATTTTAGTGGTCTAAATATGGACAGCTTATAAACCTACAAAATTGGACAAGACCAGTTACAGAGAACTGATCACATTTTTGCGAGTTCCAGCTATTTCTGGTCGCAAAAACCGATATTTAAGTCGCAACTTTGATGAGTGGAAACTACATCTATAAACTGGCAATGAAATACAATCATAATACAGTCAAACCTGTCTATTAAGGTCAGCTAAGGGAAGAGTCAAAAGTGGCCTTTATAGACAGGTGGCCTTTATACAGATGTCTTTTATTTAGGAAAACATAGATTTTGGGAATTTAAAATATGACCTTTATAGACAGGTGACCTCTTAATAGAGGTGGCCACTAAGACAGGTTTTACTGTATATTATAAATCATACAGTCATCATATATACAACTTTAATTCGGTATGAAATAGACGACTCTGTCCCTGATATCATGTTAAAGGCTAAAACTGGAGAGGGGTTAGGTTAAAAAGGATACAACTCCAGTACTCATTCACATGATTTCAAGCCGGTGTGGCCTAGTGGATAAGGTGCTTGGCTTGTGATTGAGGTCCGAGGTTCGATTCCTGCCCTTTGCGCACCAGTGTAAAACCCGCGGTCCCATGTCACGGTAGGCATGGCAGATAAAAGATCCGTCAATGATTCGGATGGATCCGTCGCAAAGGTCTAAATTTGTATGCAAAGCATCAGGCAGATGCCGTCACCATATACGTGAAATAATCGTAATCAATCACATGATTATATTTAATCGATATTCAGTAACTTTAACTAAATAATCTCAGTAATATAAAAGTAGGTCACAAAAGATTACCCTCCTTTAACAATCTTCTTCTTCATACTGGCTGTATACAGAACAAAAAGAATGCATAATGATCTAAAGGGATGAGTAAAGAGGTATTGTCATTTTCGTTCCCTTCCAAAATCAAATTTTAGAAAGTTTTTTCAACATTTTTTTTGGCTTGGTGATTTCAATGCAGAAAAGTGTCATATTTCCTAGTTAATTGATAATTGATCGGATTGCAAAGCAATTCCGGTCTATGAATTGGCAAAATCCTTTTGTCTGTCTGTCCGTCTGCCCACATGGCATCAACATTTTGCATTTAGCATTTGCGTTTAGCTTGGTTTCTTTCATACCCTAAAGGGTACTTATGTCAAATTTGGTAGGTTTGTAGATACTTGAATGTTCTATCCCACGAATACAAAAATTTAGTGACATTGACCTTGACTTTACGCTTCAGTGAACACACACTGTTTTTTGCCTTTAGGGTGACCACTTGCATATACATGTATTGTTAATGTTAATGCAAAGCAATTCTGGTCTATAAATTGGCAAAATCCGTCTGTCTCCGTCCATCGGTCTGTCCCATCCGCCTACACAGCGTCAAAATTTTGCGTTTAGCATTTGCATTTAGCTTGGTTTCTTTCATACCCTAAAGGGTACTTATGTCAAAGTTGGTAGGTTTGTTTGAATGTTCTATCTCCAACCAATACAAAAATTTAGTGACCTTGACATTGGCTTTATGCTTCAGTGAACACACATTGTTTTTTGCCTTTAGGGTGACCACTTGCATATTGATAATGTGCAAATGCAAGCAATTCTGGTCTATAAATTGGCAAAATCGGTCCGTCAGTCTGTCGGTCCATTATTAACATTTTGTGTTTAGCATTTGCAATCCGGTCAGACCGTCCTTGATGGTTTCTTGTTCACATTTTTAACTTCTGCTATTACCTGTACACCACATAAAAGATTTTGATGAAACATGGTACATGTATACAAGAAATACTATAGGTCCTCTATCAGTTTTGTACATTTTATCCAAATTCGTCAACAACTGGTGCCACCATGGCTAAAAATAGGTCTTACAATGGTATATATACCACTTGGTAATTAAATTATGGGTGGTGGCCATTTTTCACATTTTCACATTTTCAACTTTTTCTACAAAACCACATGAAAGATTTTAATGAAACATGGAATACATGAAGTACTAAAGGTCCTCTATCAATTTGGTAAATTTCATCCAAATTGGTTAACAGATAATGCCACCATGTCTAAAAAGTAGGTCTCACAATGGTACATATACCACTTGGTAATTGAAATATGGAGAGTAGCAGTTCAAATCCAGCTGTGGTCCAAAATTTTTTTTTCTTTTTTTTACACATCTAAATAAGATTTTAGATGTTTCTCAACACTCAACATATGAAATTAGACATTTTTAAGTTTAAGACTTCCAAAATAAAGGGGGGGGGGGGGGGTTGGCCATTTTTCACATTTTCAACTTTTTCTACAAAACTGTTTGAAGGATTTTAATAAATCTTGGTAGAAATAAGTCACTTATGATCCTCTTCAAATTCTGTTGTTTTCGTCCAGACCTCTTTACAGGTGGCGCCACCATAGTCAAAAATAGGTCACAAAAGAGTTCCCTCCTTTAGCAATATTCTTTTTCATACGGGCTGTATACAGAGACAAAAAGAATGCATAGAAATGATCTAGAGGGATGAGTGAAGACGTATTGTCATTTTGGTTCCCTTCCAAAATCAAATTTTAGAATTTTTTTTCATCATTTCTTTGGACTTGGTGATTCAATGTAGAAAATTGTCATATTTCCTAGTTAATTGATAATGATGACTTCTTATGGACTATTGTGATCATAATTATGGTAAGGATTGTTACTTTGAAAGAATTTTCTCAATATCTCAATTTTTGGATTTTCTATGAATTTTTTAAGACTTCCAAATAAGGGTGTATAGGAACAATTCAATCAAATTTTTCACTTTTGCTGTTATACCACATGAAAGATTTTAATGAAACATGGAATACATGAAGTACTAAAGGTCCTCTATCAATTTGGTAAATTTCATCCAAATTTGGTAACAGATAATGCCACCATGTCTAAAAAGTAGGTCTCACAATGGTACATATACCACTTGGTATTTGAAATATGGAGAGTAGCGGTTCAAATCCAGCTGTGGTCAAAATTTTTTTTTTCATTTCTTTACACATCTAAATAAGTTTTTAGATGTTTCTCAACATGAAATTAGGCAATTTTAAGTTAAATCTGGACAATATTTGAAACAATTGTTGTTCATGACCCAGACTTGAAATCAGTCAACAAAAGGCCCCACCTAAAGAAAATGACTAACTTGTTGCCCTGAATGACATCTTGCAGTGACAAAGGAAATGCTTAATATCAAAATCACCTGAATGGATGTGCAAAAAAGTGTTGTTTTTTATTCTAGCCTGAAATAAAATTTGACATATTTTCAACATTTGTGTTGACTTAGTCAAATAATGAAATAAATGAATTCTTCCTTCATGCATGACTGATCATCTAGGTACCCAGGTGAGCGATATAGGCCCACTTGGGCCTCTTGTTTATTCTGGTCTGAAATAAAATTTGACAAATTTTCAAAATTTGTGTTGACTTAGTCACAGTAGTGCAAAAATAAATGAATTCTTCCTTCCTGCATGACTGATCATCTAGGTACTCAGGTGAGCGATATCAGCCTCTTGTTTTTGGATCACATAAGTCAGTCATTTCCTTTATCCAGGAAATGTTCAGATTAACAAGTCTGAACCATGTATTTTATTGACCGGATTGCAAAGCAATTCCGTTCTATGAATTGGTGAAAACCATATGTCCGTCCGTCTGTCGTACCGCCCGCAAGGTGTCAGCATTTTGTGTTTAGCATTTGCGTTTAGCTTGGTTTCTTTCATACCCTAAAGGGTATTTATGTCAAAGTTGGTAGGTTTGTAGATACTTGAATGTTCTATCCAACCAATGCAAAAATTTAGTGACCTTGACCTTGACTTTACGCTTCACTGAACACACACTGTTTTTTGCCTTTAGGGTAACCATTTGCATACATGTATTGTTAATATTAATGCAAAGCAATTCTGGTCTATGAATTGGCAAAATTGGTCCGTCAGTCTGTCTGTCCGGCCGGCGTCAACATTTTGTGTTTAGCATTTGCAATCCGGTCATACTGTCCTTGACAGTTTCTTGTTATTCTTTATGACATAACAAATTGTATATTAAATCCCTCTAGTCGCCCCACTCCCTTCATTTGATGAAACACTCAATACCTTGTGTCTTGACTGAGTTCAATTTCTAAAGACTTATCATGGAATTTTCACTTTTTTGTATAGAAGGACACTGCTTTAGAACAGATAAATTATAGTCATTAAATGTTTTATGAATGGTCTTATAACTTGTAAATGGTTGCAATCCCCACCCATAGACTTTATATCCTATTGCAGCTCATATCAAGATACATTGAATATCATGCCAAGCAGGTTGTAGTGACCATTAAGGCACATGGACCTCTTGTTATAATTTGAAATTGGTAGATTGACTTCATTCCGAGGTTGGGATATCACATCCTAATTAAAGGATGTCCATTTAAGGGGTGATAATAAACATGTAGCATTTAAGATCCATATGGCAGTTTCACCTAGCATTCAAAGCATGTGGCACATAATGTTAAGCCACAAAGACAAACCCGTATACACAAATATTTTTGTGATTAAATCAAATTTTGTTGAGCATGATCTGTCTTCAATGTCTTCTTGTGTTAATCAGTTTTGTTGCTGGAAGTGTATTTATTCCATTGAACACGGTTATTGATGTGCAGCATATACAGTGTGCATCCAATGATCAATATTCAAAAACAGTAATCCATGAGAACAATAGGTATATTATAATGAAAACTTGTGGGGAAAAAAGATGCATAAAAGTATAAATTACTTCAAAGTATTCCTATGTTAAATTTTCTTGATTTGTATTATTTCTTTAGATATATTGAAACAATACCAATTTGTAACAGTACTTTCAGTTGAATACTCCACAATTAATATTAAAATGTTATCTGAGCGCCCCTCTTACCCTCTCCGAAAAACACTTGCTTTAAATTTAGTGTCAAGTTTGCATATCAACATTCATCTGATGCATAACGAATAATTCAATAATTATACTCATTTTTTATACACAGAGAGCTAATGTTCATCACTGCAATTCTGGAATGGACAGCAGGATTTTAAAGGAAGGTGGGTGTTCCCTCCAATTTTTGTCCGACTTGCTCATGAAGGGGGAAGAGTTCCAATAAATGGACACATAGCTTTTTAAGACTAATTTCAACGAGAGAGAGAGAGAGAGAGAGAGAGAGAGAGAGAGAGAGAGGGGATAGGAAAGGGGGGGGATAAAAAATAATTTATTTCAATTGATTGATTTCACGCTATATACATGTACCGCCGGATGGATCTAGCGCCACCTTTGCAGGGACTAAAATTAACTGTTTTGACATGGTAGCCACCCGGGCCCCTAGATTTAAAAAATTAGGAGCCCGGAGTAGTGTTTGATAGCCCTGAAAAAATGCAGACTTTCGTAACTTTTTTGAACTTTATTCAATTCCTCAGATATGAAGTTTATATATGTATTTGAATTTAATTCAATTTACTTTAAACATTAGCAATTTTCTATTTATCTTTCAATTTCAAAAATACGCTAAATCACATCACTTTCATCCTCTGACACCTCTGAATGTTTATCCTCTTGTTCTTCTCCTAGTCTCTCCCAACATGTATCCTTGTCCCAATGTAGCTCTCTCTCTTTCCTCTTTACTTCTCTGTCTCCTTTTCTATATCTTGCACACCAGACTCACATATCTCCTGGTCATCTTTCCCTTCATTCTGTTTCTCATTTCTGTCATCCTTGTCCTTTAGCACTCTGTCTCTCATGAAGCAAAACTGGACCGCTGACTCCGTGAAGGACCACATTAAAGGGAGTACGCGAACACCAACGCGGACTTGAAAAAGTCCAACAAAACAAACTTGATTTATCTCTATTAAAGATGTACTAAAGAGTATATTTAAATATTACCACAATAATGTTAGTATGAAGTTTCATGAAGAAATATTTCGAACATTTAGAGAATTCAGTAGATTTGATTGCGTCAGTGTCCGCATAATAGTTTTAGTATGGGCCCTCCACGACTTCAAACACTTGACAGACGGAGATGATGTTAGCATCCGAAGAACATTGATATCAACAAAAGAAGCGCTCAAACTATTCAAAATATGAAATCTTGTAGTATCAGTGAAACGGCAATAAAATGTTTACTAGTTTAATACTCAAGAATTATTAGTCGCCACTCGGGCGATCAAGGAGGAGGATCTCAGGGGCAAAAAGCAGGAAGCAAAAGTGGTCGTCTCGGGCCACCGGGCGACCGCTAATTTTAGTCCCTGTCTTTGCCAGGGATGAGGGGTGAAATTTGCCGATTTTGACTGAAATTGTCAGAGCACGATTTTGTGTAACTTTTGGTCACTGCTGGGAGGAGGGAAGGATGCTGCCCCTACTGCACAACTGCAATTGTATGCAACCAATTATGAAGTCAAAGAAACACATTATATAATTTATACTGCATTATTTATTTTCAAAAACATTCATTTTCATATTTTTTAAAAACTATCCTATTCCCCCAAAAACCTGTAACATAATGAATTCATTTTATGAGTATGTTTATTTTTGGTTTGGTCATTCATGATTAAACATTCAAATATTCTTAAAATTCATGCCCAATAGCATACAGACAACATTAAATCAATAGATAAAGTCTTATATAACCATTAAAACCCACACATAAACCCCCAGGCGTACTATTCTTTCCCCAGGCTGCCCCAGGCTGTTTTTAACATGCTGCAAAATTTTTGGTTAACATCTCGACTTCAATTTCAAGTCAGCATATAAATGAATTTAGTTTTCCACTTCTTCCCTTTATGGAGTTGACTCAGTCAGAGTGTTAATACTCCGAGGTATGGCAGACAAACATATGGTAGTCCAATATTGCTTTTTTCCATGCTGTTTTGTGCAGACTGTCTTTTCATTGCTTAGGAAGTTACTGATCTCATGATAGATAACAACTTTTTTACGTTTTTCCCAAAGCTACTAAAAATTCTCATTCAAAACAGTGGGATGGGGAAGTTTGAAAGTAACAATTTATTAGCAAATGAGTCATGCTATTTTTAAAAAATTTCTAGAAGGAATATTACACTGGAAGACACACAAGTGCATGGTGTACTATATGTATATAAACATGCAATTCAGACTTTGAGGACAATCAGTCCCTTCATTTGCTCATCTTCAGGTATTTTCTTCAAGTATGGAAGATGTTTAGGATGATGTGGTGTTATTATTTCCATGGAAACAAAGATGTTTTGGGGATATATACCAGGAATTAACCTGTTTGTCTGTCCATCTTCCTGTCTATCTAGCTGTCTGATCCCGTAAATGGTTTTAAATCCCTTTACACATATGATTTGGAAATTTCACACACAGACTGCCTGTCAGTAAAGAATGTGCTCTCTTAATTTTAAGGTCAATGGTCAAGGTCACGGCATCGATGACTTTATATGGTTCCAGACCTTAATTGAATTCCATTTTAAACCTATCAATGTGAAACTTCATACACAGACTCACTGTGAGTCAAGGATATGCCCAATTGATTTGGAGATCAGAAGGTAAAAAAGGTCAAGACCACACTGCATGGATGACAGAATAGAGTTTCTGGACTATTTTGCAGAATTCTCTTTACACCTATCAAAGTGAAACTTAACATAGACTCACTGTCACTCTAATGTGTGACCTCTTGATTTGAAAGTCAAAAGGTCAAGGTCACAGCATGTATAATTGAAAATCGTGTACAATAACTGAATTTCCTTTCGACAAGTTGACAGGAAACATTCACAGACTTACTTTGAGTCAAAGATGTGCACTTAGTGATGAGCAATTGGGAAAATTTTTCTATCGATTATCGGTGGCTAACTATCGATTAATTATTGAAACTATCGAAATTGTAAGTATCATGTTCAAAACCAGTGAAATACCATTCATGTTGTGGTTTTTCAAACAAAACATGGCATTTCAAGTAGATTGAAAAGATCCTGGCAAAGCATCACAACAGCAGTAACAATGAAGTACCATTGGGAGCATAGACAGACCCCTTGCAAGCTAGAGGTGAGACCAGGTGCCCAGGAGGAGTAAGCGTCTCCTGTTTGTTACTTCATTATGCCACATATTTATTTATTTATATGTGGAAGGTCCTAAATCTTTTATAGCAATGTACAAGACTACTGTACATTTGTTTGCATATGTGTTTTTACATACACGCAAACTGCCCATGTCAAGTTCAAGTTCTCTTTTGTTGGTTACCCCTCGCTTTTTGTAAAAACCAAAATATTGCCAGACGCTTGATTTGGTGATTTATTGTTTTGTCGTCGTTGTTATTGTTGTCGATTACTTGCATCGACACCATTTTTATTGTGGCGTTTCACATTCAACAAATTCGATCCTAGTCACTTTTAATTCAAGCGACTATCGATAGTCAATTTTACTATCGAAAATTGAAGTGGTTTCAGTGATCTAGTATCGAAAGTCGGCGACTATCGTCACATCACAATGTGCACTGATAAAATGATCCTGAAATACATTCAAACAATGTCAAGACTTTTTCATCGGATTGTAAAGCAAGTCCGGTCTATAAATTGGCAAAGTCTGTCCGTCTGTCTGTCAACAATTTGCATTTAGCTTGGTTTCTTCAACACCATTAATGCTACTTACCCGGTAAGTCAAACTTGGTGGATTTGTAGACATTGATGAGTTCTAACTGACTGATGAAAAATTTGGTGACCTTGACCTTAATTTCATGCTTCAGTGAGCATTAGCATTCATTACAACCCTGGATGATCAATCTTTTTGGTGATACCTTGAGTAATTTAATATGCATAATTGACATTGAAGATTCAGTGGCACTGCTGCTTTTTAGCATGTTTTGTGTTATTATTGGTAAATCATAGAGTCAGAAAATTGCTTCTTTTTGTTTAGAAATTATGGCACTCTACAAATTTGCCATTACAATCTGGAGACTATGGGTTGGGTAAAGATTAACTGCAATCAAAATTTGACAAGGTCATTCAGTTTGTATCAAAATGTTAAATGATTTTCAAATTTAATTATTAGTAAGGACTATAATCTATTGAAAATGTTGTACATGTATATCTAAAATGTAATTTTTTTTTTCTTTAAAAGGGAAAGGTGTCTTTGCTAAACGAAACTACCTACAGGATGAGTTCATTGTCCAGTATCATGGAACTTGTTAACTTGGGGAAGAAAAAAAGCAAACGTATGCCAGGAATCTTGGAAGCTACATTTATTTCTTTCGTTGGAATGGTAAAATATTTAGGTAATTATAAGAGCAAAAACTTCTGTTAATTAATGATAAGTAGATGACCTCTGAGGATGGACAAAGCTGAAATGGACATGTATGGTACAGCCAGCAGTAAACAATTGTTTGTAATTCACAATTTAGGACTTTTTGTCATAGAGTCAACTACAATCTCATTTTGTGAAGCATATGGTCTTCTTGTATCTGTACAGTTTTGGCTCAGGTCCATAGCTTGTGGGCTGAGATAAGGGACATAAACATGTTTATATATATAACAATGAAGCTCTGAAAGCAGATTTCTTTCACAGTACAAGGGATAGGGTTTTCATACTTCACATACACATTCACCATAACAGGCACTACATTTTGACACCAAGACTTTTGACCTAGTGACCTTTACCTTGATATTTGGCCTTGTAATAAGACTTGGTCAAGAAGTTCTGTAGCAGCTTGCTCTTACAGTATAAGGGATAGGGCTTTCATGTTTCACACACACATTCACCATAAAATGTGCTATGTTTTGATATCAAGACTTTTGACCTAGTGACTTTGACCTTGAACTTTGGCCTTGTAATTATACTTTGGTTAAGAAGTTTTGTAGTGATAAAACTTTACAGAAATCATTTTGCTGTTAAAAACGGTGTTATTTAGTATAATTTTGCCACTGTGATAGTCATCTTCGAATATTAAGAACTGAATGTTTTCTTCAGTTTTTCAGTAACTCTTGAGATTTTACAGAAATGATTAGCTCATAATACTGGTACTGTATAACCAGAAATATTCTATAGTATCAAATTTCGCGATTCATTTTCAGAAAAGCGTGTCTTTAGTTTTCGCGAATACATTTTTTGGACATTTCAAAAAAAGAAACAAAACCCCAACATATTCTTTTACTATGAAATAAAAATGACTCTTGTCAAACATCTGGACAGACGACAAGCTATACCTGCATCTCTATGAATCAGTTTACCTATATGAATAACTGCACCTGATTCCATGGGTTGTTGCTTGTCTGTGCATTTTGCAGAATTGTTGAGTAAAGGAGATGCTTTGATTTGAGATGTGAATGCAAATTACTGTATCTGTAATTTGTTCACGAAAGCAGTGGAAAATGACGAGCTTTTTGACCAAGTGGCAGATAAATTCTTATTGGTATTGCACTAGTATTGCTGAACTGTTGGAATATGTCAAATATTTTGCAGAATAGTCTGTTGATAATATAACAGATTCATTTAAGATAGAAAATTAGTGGAAATGGATCCATGATCATTTGAAGTATGGCTTGTATTGGTCATGAGATTAGAGTCAAGGATTCAGAAGAAAATCCTTTTACATTGGTTGTCAGACTGTGATGTAGAATCTGCAAAGAAAGGAACCTATTACAATACAGAAAGTCTGTATTCATAAACAAATATAGCATATTATAAAATAGTTTGTTTGCCAAATAATAATACATGTAGTCCCGTATCTGAAGTGTCTCTGTCTCCATGTTAGTTATGCAAAACACCCCAAAATCTTAGGAATTGACATTGTCAGCTACATTGATTGTGATTTCATTTGTGACAGTAATACTACACAATTTCAAGAGATATAATCTGTTTGTTTTTATGCAGAAACGTTTGAAATTATTTACTGGCTTTCTAGAATGAATTCATATTCAAATAAATTGAGTTTGATTTGGTAAATCTTGCAAAATGTTATACTCCAAATCTTTTAAAACCCAGAATTTTAGCTTTAGGCACTAAGCTTGTGACAAGAGGTCCAGAGTAATTGACTAATTGGTGTCCTGTTTTCAGATAAGACAGTAAATACCTGGGACCAGTGTGGTGCTAGACATAGCATGTAAATGATCACCCACTGCTGTGGATTGGTCCATTGCATAGGTCTAAATTTCTGTGGACTGCATTAGACAGATGACCTTATGAATTTAACTTAAGTTCTGTGAAATTTTTATCTTTTTGGTCCTTCGTGATGCCATAACCATTACAAAGATGGAACATTTGATTTTATCTTCATGGCAGTTGATTCTCTGAAAAATGAGAATGGTCTTTTTGTAAGTTTCATTTATTTCTTTACATTCCATAAATTTCATTGTAATTGACAATGGTCATTTTATATATGTCTTAGTTTAACACTACAAGGGAAATAAGATTTACCAGTACATTTATCATTTCTTACCAGGCTAGTTTTCTAGTTGACTGACTGGCTGGAGAATGGACATGCTTTTTGATGGCATGGCAGGTTCAATAACTTAGTCTACATGTGGTGGATGGACAGCTGGAAAATTGAGATACAAATTTTATAAGTTTTATTTGTCAGTTAACAATTTGGATTATGGATTATGGAAGTGATTTTTTTTGACACTTAACACTCAAAACCATTGTGGACATTTGATAATTCCTGGTTAGAATAAGAAAAGATAAGTGTAATGTAAAATACAAAGGTAACTGATTCAATATTTTGGTGGCATATATATATATGGTATTTCAATGGTTGACATTCAAGGGTCCCTGGAAAGAAGTGCCTGTGTCTCCTGTTGGATTAGTCAGAAATGTACAAAAAAGGTGAAAAAAAAAATAGAAAATTAGTTCAGTACTTTCAATCTTTAATAGTTTGGAAGGATGGATGTTAATGGGTTTACTACTCAGGTTATATTAAACTTAGGTGGGTTTTCGTCAGATCTTTTGTAGGGACTTTGTGTCCTACTAAGCTTTTATTTGCTATTCGAGGACAGTTATCAGAAAAAAAAAATTATGCTTGAGATTAAACAGAAATATTTGATTGACCTTACATTAAAGTTTAGAATAACTTAAGGTACTGGTAATCACTTTATTCATATGTCAGAATGAAGTTAGATACATGTTTATCTTCATCTTCAGATTTTATTTTTTTTGTATTTTTCTTAAGGTTTTTTTATGGATTTTAATGTCTTTCTGTTTTTATAACCCCTGAAAACAAAGTTTGGGGGAGTATATAGGAATCACCCTGTCTGTCCCTCTGTCCATCAACCCTTGTCTGGGGCATAACTTTTTTATTCTTTATCATATGATGATCATACTTGGTACATTTGTTCCTTTGGAGATGCTGGTGTGTCATGATCCTGAACCAAGGTCGTGGGTCAAAGGTCAAGGTCACTATGCCCTATTTTGAATTTTGGTGCCACGGGGGGTATTTGTCCCGTTATTTTGAATAGCGATAAAGCATCTATTAGCCAAATTTTACGAAAGTATGATTGAAAAGGTTATTTACAAGTTTTGTGTTGAATTTTTGTTTGCTTGATATCATAGGATTTTGACTAATATTATATTTCTTTATTAATTGAATTTAGAGAATCAGTAGGGTATTCATTTTTTGTATGTATAGCTTACCTGAGCCAAAGGCTTGAGTAAATTGTATAACAATCATTGGTTTTCATTAATGTTTAATTTTTTTAATTGTCCTCCTAAATTGCATGACAAATTTTTATCAAACTTGGTATATTTGTAGTACTTGTGGATCTGTTTTGTTTAATTGGGATCTGTCAACCAGTGGCACCGATATAGACAAAGGTATGCCCAACAGGGTACCCTCCTTTTTCAGAAAGGATGTATGGATTAAACTAATGTTATCCGAGGTGTTGCTCTTGTTTAATTTATTTCTGAACAATAAGAAATATAATAGGAACTTTTGTTATAGTTCAGTTAAAGGAAAATTTACTGAAGTAAAGCATTAAAGTGTTTATTTTATGTGGTTTTTATTCCCCCGCCATATATTCCATCATTCCGAAACCTTGTCATCGCAAGTCCTCCCAAACTATTCTTCAGAATTTCACCAAACTTCACATGTAGGTAGGGCAGCATATGTAAATGTGCATGAAGGGAGGCAAGTCTGTTCAGAAAGTTTTTGCAGGAGGTATGGGACTTTGAAATTAGGAAATGTGCATTGCATATGGCTGAACCTTGTCATCGCAACTTCATAAACTGTTCATCAGAATTTCACCAAACTTCACATGTAGGTAGGACAGCATATGTAGATGTGCATGAAGGGAGGCAAGTCTGCTCAGAAAGTTTTTGCAGGAGTTATGGGACTTCGAAAGTAGAAAATGTGCATTGCATATGGCTAAACCTTGTTTGAGTTTTCAGATATTAGTTCTGTGGCATTTATATTTCACTACCTTAGCTGCCAGCAGGGGCATCTGTGTCACACCGACACATTAAAATTCTAGTTTTATTATATTATCCCAGATGCACAGTGTGTTACCTAGTTTATGCAGTGTTTGCTGTTTTGTGTTAAAGTAAAAAGTTGACAATATTTGTATGTAGATAAAATGTCAAAGTGGGTAACACAAATATTGAAGAAACAGTTTGCTTTTTAATGAGAATTATAGAGAGTACAGTCAAACATCGATATGTCGAACACTGATATCTCGAATACCCGGGATATCTCGAAGTTGGACGTTGGTCCTGAAAAAAATCCTTCATATTATGATTAAATTCACCCCGGGTGGGTCGAACACTGATGTGTCGAATACCATGCGTATCTTGAATACATTTTCAAGTCCCAAAGTTCTTATTTACCCAGTTTATCTCGAAGTTGGCTTCTTTTTCCCCACGGTGTCTTTCCTAGTTGACAGATCGCGCGCACGGTTTGATTCAATTGACCGTGTCGATGTACAATGTAGAAAGCCGCTGTAATTACATAATCGATCGAGTCCATTCATACCTTGTTATTTATACTAATTGTTACCACATGATGATAGATTATTAAATTTGACCTTGCAATTAAAAAAATAACATTAACTGAGTTTTTCATACCTGCATTTATTTAAAGAAATTTCTTTACATTGTTCATTAATCTATTTTTATTTCGTATCATTGAGTATGTCTGTGTATTTTTATGCAAAGTAATAGTAGCTTGATGTGTTTTGAATAAAATAAAATTATGACAAGTTTCTTCATCTCGTGTCATGCATCAGTCCGTCCTTGGTTTTAAGTATAGTATACGACAGTTAAGTCCAGTATTGAATTTAACATACAAATTTACTGAGAACCAAACACAACGTTTTCAGTTTTGAAGTATATTCTCTTTATATATTTATAAATAAAAGGTATGATGAGATTTAGATTAATTTTTTTGTAACTATGTACATTAACGCAGATTTCTTGATGAATACATCACGTACTATAACAATCACACATGTCAAATGTACCGGCGTATGTTAACAACTTCAAAATTTGTGATTCTTAACTCGAAATTTGAATATCTCGAACTACGGATATCTCGAAGTATTTTCCACGGTCCCTCCGACTTCAAGATATCGAGGTTTGACTGTATTAAATCATACTTTTTTTAGTCACTGTTTCTGTCTTTTTTATACTCAGCATTAATTTCTTGCTCCTTTTTGCTGATTTAGTAAAGTGATTGATATATTTTGTTTATCTTGTTTAAACACACATATCTTTAATTTTACACAATACACATACATTATCCTTTATATTTTTTGTAGAAGACATCACAGAGGATACAGACTACAAGGGAACATGTTAGGTAAGAAACTAGAATTGAACAACTTAATTCTATAATATATGTTTCATAAAAAAAAAACATTTTCTTAGTTTTTGATAAAACCTGCATGCCTTTCTTCAGGAAAAAAACTGTTGTCCTCTGAGTGTCAAATGATGTCTTTGAGCAAAGTATCAATTTTTAGCAACAAGGTCAATCTGGTTTTAGATTGTGAACTCAGGAAAGTTTGATCTGATTTTTGTCATGCAAAAACATTCAAAAGACCTTTAATATCTGCATCCTAACTTAGCATTTTCAAATGTAGGTTTAAACTTACTTCTTTTTAGATTAAAGTACTCATCACTCATAAGACCAGTATGATGGCTTGAAATTGAAATGCATCAGAGAGTTTGAATGAAAATTAGCTCTAGCTTTTGACCGGATTGCAAAGCAATTCTGGTCTATGAATTGGCGAAATCCGTGCGTCCGTCCGCACGGCGTCAACATTTTGAGTTTAGCATTTGCATTTAGCTTGGTTTCTTTCATACCCTAAAGGGTACTTATGTCAAAGTTGGTAGGTTTGTAGATACTTGAATGTTCAATCCAAACAATACAAAAATTTAGTGACCTTGACCTTGACTTTATGCTTCAGTGAACACACACTGTTTTTAGCTCACCTGAGCCGAAGGCTCAAGTGAGCTATTGTGATCAATCACCGTCCGTCGTCCGTCTGTCGTCCGTCGTCCGTCGTCCGTCGTTAACTTTTCACATTTTCGACTTCTTCTCCAGTACCACTGAACAGAATTTGATGAAACTTGATAAGCATGTAGTACTCATGGTCCCCTACAAGTGTTGTTGTTTTTCGTCCGGATTCATCAACAGGTGGCGCCACCACAGGCAAAAGTAGGTCAAAGAGGGTACCGTCCTTTGACAAACTTCTTCTTCAGACCGGGGGCATACAGAGACAAACCGAATGCATAGGAATGATCTAGAGGGATGTGTGAAGAAGTGTTGTTATTTTTGGTTCCGTTCCGAAATCAAATTTTTGACGTTTTTTTTGTACTTGGTAGTTTTAATGCAGAAAAGAGGTATTTTTTTCTTTTAGTAAACATTGATGCATTAATTTGGTTTAATTTGATCATTTTGATGGTAAGAAATACTACTGCGAAATTTTTCAATATTTTATGTTTTGGATTTTTTATGAATTTTTTAAGACTTTCAAGAAAAAGGGGGGTGGGATAATTGGTGTAAACATTTCACAGTTTGAACTTTTTCTTCGGAATCACTTGCTGGAATTCATTGAAACTTGGCATGCATCAAATACTCAAGGTCCCCGACAGATGTGGTCATCTTTTTCAGGGTCCATGAACAGGTGGCACCACCACCGACAAAAGTAGGTCACAGAGGGTACCCTCCTTTGACAAACATCTTATTCAGATCGGGTGCATACAGCGACAAACCGACTGCATAGGAATGATTTAGAGGCATATGGGAAGAAGTGCTGATATTTTTGGTTCCGTTCCGAAATCAAATTTTTGACGTTTTTTCATTTTTATTTTGGACTTTGTTATTTTAATGCATTAAAGAGTTATTATTTTCTTTTAGTAAACATTGATGCATTCATTTGGTTTCATTTAATCATTTCTATGGTAAGGAATGCTGGTGCGAAGGAATTTTTTATTCTAGCCTGAAATAAAATTTGACATATTTTCAACATCTGTGTTGACTTAGTCACATTAATGCAAAAATAAATGAATTCTTCCTTCATGCATGACTGAACATCTAGGTACTCAGGTGAGCGATATAGGCCCACTTGGGCCTCTTGTTTAGCTAACCTGAGCCAAAGGCTCAATTGAGCTACAGTCATAGTGCGCCGTCCGACGTCGAGTCGTCCGTCCGTCGTTAACTTTTTCACATTTTCGACTTCTTCTCTGGAACTGCATTGCAGATTGGATCAAACTTTGTATATATGATGTACTCAAGGTCCACTACTAAAATTGTGTTCGGGATCCAGATTCCCTCAGGGGTGGATCCAGGGTGGGCCAAAAGTGCCCAAAACGATACCCCTCTTCAAAAATCTTCTCCTCCAGATGGGTTATCAAAAATTGTGTTCGAGGTTAAGATCCATCAAATAGAAATTTCGCTTTTTTGATGTGTAATTTCAATGCAGAAAAATGTCATGTTTTTAGTTAATTGATATTGATGATATCTTAATGACTATTTTGATCATAATTATGGTAAGAAATATTATTGTGAAAGAATTTTGTCAATATCTTAATCTTTCCATTTTTTATGAATTTTTTTAAGACTTCCAAAAAAAGTTTTCACATTTTCAACTTTTTCTGCAAAACTGTTGGCAGGATTTTAATAAATCTTGGTAGAAATAAATCACTTATGATCCCCTTCAAATTCTGCTGTTTTCGTCAAGATCTCTGTACAGGTGGCACCACCATAGTCAAAAGTAGGTCACAAAAGATTACCCTCCTTTGACAATATTCTTCTTCATACTGGCTGTATACAGAGACAAACATGATGCATAGAAATGATCTAGAGGGATGAGTGAAGACATATTGTTATTTTGGTTCCCCTCCAAAATAAAATTTTAGAATTTTTTTCGACATTTGTTTGGACTTGGTGATTTCAATGCAGAAAAGTGTCATATTTCCTAGTTAATTGATAATGATGATTTCTTATGAACTGCTGTGAACATAATTATGGTAAGGAATGATAATTTGAAAGAATTTTGTCAATATCTCAATTTTTGGATTTTCTATGAATTTTTTAAGACTTTCCATTAAGTTTTTTTTTCAACATTCAACATCTGAAATTAGGCCATTTTAAGTTGGATCTGGACAATATTTGAAACAATTGTTGTTCATGACCCAAACTTGAAATCAGTCAACAAAAGGCCCCATTTAAAGAAAATCACTAAGTTGTTGCCCTGAATCACATCTTGCAGAGACAAAGCAAATGCTTAATATCAAAATCACCTGAATGGATGTGCAAAAAAGTGTTGTTTTTTATTCTGGTCTGAAATAAAATTTGACATATTTTTAACATTTGTGTAATGCAAAAATAAATGAATTCTTCCTTCCTGCATGACTGATCATCTAGGTACTCAGGTGAGCGATATAGGCCCACTTGGGCCTCTTGTTTGCCTTTAGGGTGACCACTTGCATACATGTATTGTTAATGTTAATGCAAAGCAATTCCAGTCTATAAATTGGCAAAACCAGTCCGTCTGTTTGTCCGTCCGTCTGTCTGTCTGGCATCAACATTTTGCGTTTAGCATTTGCAATCTGGTCATACCGTCCTTGACGGTTTCTTGTTACATGTATACAATACCTATGAGACCAGTAATGCTGAGAACAAATCTGTACTTGCTTGCGTATAATATTCACACATCCACATTGTCATTAAATTTACTCAGGTTTGTGTAAGTGGGTCCAGAGATGTACCCTCATTTGAAAATCTAGGTAGTTTTCGGTCTCATTTTAATACTGAACTATTGATGTGATTTGAGAATAATCCTTGAGAAAATTCTGATTTTGTCTTGTTTTCAAATATATCATGTAGGTCAAATGTTTTGGGTATCTGGTTTTTTTTTTTATACATTTATATTTATCCCTTTTGCATGAGGATTCATCTTTGTTAGCTCACCTGAGCCAAAGCTCAAGTGAGCTATTGTGATCAATTGCTGTCCGTCGTTAGCTTTTCTACATTTTCAACTTCTTCTCCAGAACCGGTGCACAGAATTTCACCAAACTTCATAGGAAGTAAGTACTCAAGGTCCTCTACCAAGTTTGTGTTTTTTGTGCCGATCCGTAATCCAAGATGGCTGCCATTTGCTCTGATTAGTTGACGCATTTTGGACTTCTTCTCCAGAACTGCTGCACAGAATTTCACCAAACCTCATAGGTAGTAACTACTCGAGGTCCTCTAAAGAGTTATTGTGTTTCGTGCCAATCCGTAATCCAAGATGGCTTCCATTGGCTCTGATTAGTTGACGCATTTTCGACTTCTTCTCCAGAACTGCTGCACAGAATTTCACCAAACCTCATAGGTAGTAACTACTCGAGGTCCTCTACAGAGTTTGTGTTTTTCGTGCCCATCCGTAATCCAAGATGGCTGCCATTGGCTCTGATTGGTTGACACATTTTGGACTTCTTCAGAATGACGGCACAAAATATCACCAAACCTTATAGAAAGTCTTGTAGAAAAAAAGCAAAATTTTCTACTGAAATGAGGATTTGACTTGCTTGTTAAAGATCTTGTCTGTCTGGATCACCAAACTCATCATATTTGTTTTAAATTCTTCTGTTGACATAATCATGATTCTGATATTATGTCTATCAAATTCATGTTCTTGTTAGTAATGCTACTGTTTTGTGTTGATCAAAGATAACTTAAATAAACCAATAAATATTATAGGTGTCATTTTTAAAGGTAATACAGCTTATGTAATCAATGTTGTCAGCAGTGTTTAAAATACAGCTTATGTAATCAATGTTGTCAGCGGTGTTTATAATTGATTGATATGTCCAGTAGAGGTATTCTCGGCTAATATCATGGGTTTCAGAAAAAGCTCACTGAAAATTGTGTCTTGTATCCTAAATAAACAGTATGCAGTAATGGGACAGGCAGTTTGTATGATACTGCCAATGTGTCAAGTTGTTCTGATAATCTGGACATATTTCCATTTCTGTCTCTTTAGAAATATTCAAATTATCTTGATTTTTTGGGTGCAAAGACTTTGTTGTTCAGGACAGTAGCCACTTAAAGTGAATGTTCCATATCATTTCACACAGAAAGCTAGTCAGCCTGTAATGCAGATGATATGTTCCTAGATGTGGCATAAATTAAAACAAACATTATTTTTTGTCCAGTACAATGTGTTTGCTCGGGACAATGGCTCTCCACAGCTTACCAGTCTGACAATCCCAGTGCCCATAATCAGGTGGCTCCAGTGTTCCAGAATGAGCCGTATTCTAGGGCTATTACGTCATCTGCTACTAGTGGAACCTCCATTGTCACAGTAACAGCCACAGATGCTGATCCTTTCGTGAGTATTATTTACAGCTAGGACTTAAATTCTTTCACAAATATTGCAAAAAGAACAAATTGTATAGATAAAATTACTTATCGCAGTGTATTTTCAGAAGATTGCTATTTTTGTTTGACAGTTTCCAGCATAGAAAATGAGTAACATCATTATAAAATGTCTTATTCTTCATTATAAGCCCCCATTCAATGTTGTGACTTACTCAATCATCGGAGATAATACAGCACCAAGTCTCTTCAGCGTCAATGCAGGAAGTGGATCGATAACCATGAATAACAATATCAACACAGATGGATCCAATTATTATCAGGTTTGTACCTTAATTCTTTATGGCCCTATACTAAGTAATACAGGTGTTCTTACTTTAGCAGGGTTGTATTAATTCTTTATGGCCCTATACTAAGTAATACAGGTGTCCTTACTTTAGCAGGGTTATACCTTAATTCTTTATGGTCATATACTAAGGTTAGCGTGGCTTACCGGTATGTACTTGGCTTTGGACATGTAGATTAGACACTTTGGCCTCACGTAAGTGGCCTGTCATGGATGATATCGTAATTTATAAAAACCATGATAGAAAGATCACCGTTATGGATGTGTTCGACACTGACTAATATAGAAATGAAATTATTTGATTACCCAGAGTATCAAATACAATGTTTTGATTGTATGAAGACTTATTGATGTTCTTCATTTGCAGATCTGAGTGATGACATCTGATGGTGGCATTCCATCTCTGACTGATGTCACTTTAGTGTATGTCAGTGTTACCCGTAACCTCTTTGCACCTGCCTTCAATCCCATACAGTATGCTAGGGACATACCAGAGGACCAGACCCTGGGAATCCCCATCACCACTGTGACTGCAACAGATCTAGATAACACAGTAGGTCTATTTTAACACAGCCCTGCTGAATTTAAGGAGTAGGGGTACAGATCAATGTTATTGTAATTTTGACCTTTGATGAATTTTGTATTTTCCAAAACTTTTAATCTTACATTTGAACTACCTAGTTGCAATATTTTATTAAATCTGTATGGAACCTTGTGGTAACATTTAATATTTATTAGAAATAAGGGATTTATAACAAGTAAGTAAAACCATGCCATAGTTAGGTCATGAATCAGGTTTGCATTAATTTAACAAGGCAAAGTCAATAATCAATTACTAGTCTCCTACCCTTGAAACCAAGGGGACAATAGGTTAATATGTCTCTGTCTGTCTGTTTGTCTTTTACTTATGTTTTACAGAATTATTTTAAGTTCATCTTTAAGATATTTGATTGAGAGTTGGTGCACTGTTCTATACAGCAGCATTACAGATTAAGTTTTTGTTTTGTGAGATTCTGTCCATTTCTGACTGAGTAATGGCCCTTTATTTTCTAAAAATTAATGCAAATTTTGGGGTTCTTTTTAAAATTATTTTAGGCTGAACTCTCAGGTATTTGATCGAAAAATCATTTAGTCTTCCATAGAACAGAGTTACAGATCAAGTTTGGTTTTTGTTTGATTTTGTTAATTTTTTACTGAACTATAGCCACTTTATTGATTGAAAATCAATGCAATTTCTGTTTTTCGGAATCATTTTAGGATTAAGCTTAGATGGATTTGATGAAAAGTTGGTACACTGTTCTATAAAGCAAAGTTATATTTCAGGTTTATGTTTTGTTTGTTTCTGTCTATTTCTGACTGAGTTTTGTCCTTGCAGTTTTATTTGACTTGGACCAAACAAAATCAGTGTTAAGTTTCTCCGGCACTTTATGTAAAATTGAAATGAATTTGTTTTAAATCATCAGTTTTATATCATTATTTTTATACTTCGGATCAAACCAATTCCCAAGACCAAGTCGGCCATTAACAATGCTTAGATGAAGTTGATTTTGATCACACCCCTCATTATAACACCCAAGTAGTCCAAAGAAGGTTTGTTGTCTGGGACATGATCTTTAAGGAGATTGTTTTCATTTTCAATGTCAGTTTCACATGTTAAAGAAAAATTAAATCAGAAAATGCAGAACAGGGAAAACCATATATAAAGATTTCATATGTAGCACCGAGTGATGTGGCAGTGCCTGAGAAACTAAATTTTAATTTTATTTGGTATTAAGGAACTAAAGTCTGACAAGATGCAGAGTTTTCAGAGTTTTAATTTGGTGCTTTTTCATAAATCATGAATTTCAAAAATAAGAAAATCAGAATGGGGGGAAAAAATAAGAGTGAGGGATAACAATTTAGGGATTTTCTTTTATGGCATATAGAAACCTGATCTAAAATTAGCTTATAGGATGTTTTCTTGAGACACTGCAAAGTTTCTGAAATATTTCATATTATTTAACTTTATGTATTTAGATACCGTCTTGTGTATATTTAAGAACAATTATTAATAATTTGTTTATTTTTTTTAACTCAAGTCTCCAAACAATATTGTGGTATATACATTTCTGAGTGGACTCAAGCTCAGGAGCAATTTCACTCATCAAACCTGTGTCTCTTGGTTCCATCAGAGATTATAGCTACCAAGTATAAATCATTTGATATTGCAAATGTAAGCTGTTATTCAAGACTTAAGACTATCATGACAAAACACAGGAATGATGTTGAAATTTAAAAAACATCTGTAAATTTACTGTTGACAGCTGTTCTGTTTCAAAAGATTTGAAATATCTAAAATGCAAATCCTTATTGACCCATTTGTAAGTTATAGCAAGATACAATATTAAATATTTTCCTGTATCTTTCTGCCAGCTTACAGTGACAGCTAGAGATTTAGGATCTCCAAGTCATGGGGCTACAAACACAGCTGCTGTGATTGTTTAGTCTTCAGGAACAACAATGCACCTGTCTACACTCAAACTCCTTATGCTGCTACTGTTGATAGAAATACTAACACTGGCTCCAACATTTACACAGTAACTGCAGTTGATGCTGACCAACAGGTAAATTTGGCTCACAGTGTCTGTTCTGTAGAGAAACACTTAGCAGTTTAAGTTGATGATTCAAGCCATGGGTATAAAGTTTACTGGATGTTTGGTCAGGTCAGGTCAGGTGTTTGATGTATAGTTGGGATGAAAGGGGGTTACCATGAGTTGAAAACAAATCAATAAATTAATACATTTTTATACGCCCGCATTTAAAAATGTGGGCATAATATGCTATACCGCTGTCGTCTGTCCGTCCGTCTATCCGCCCATTTGTACGAAACGTACGTTGTGAAACTTTATGTACGTAGAATTTAACGTTGTGCGTCTTTTTTTACATAGGAGACTAGCCCCATAAAAAAGTTCTTGTGTGTCTTCGTGGGCATGTCTTATGTGTCTCTAAACTATTCGGTAATAAAAACGCACAAGTCATGGGAAACCCATAAAATGTTTCCATGAACGGACTATTTTGACCAATCAAATAGCAGTATGTCAATCACTCCGCGTTGAAGAAGTATTTCCGGCACAGGATGCAAATGGCGGATGTAGATGGAAAGTCTGTATATAATAAGTAAGTTTTCCAATTATTACTTCAAATTCGTTGCTTTCATTTGCAAATATATTTTTTTAAGGATTAAGAAATCATGAAATGGTGTTTGATATTATTTTTGTTTGTATTATTTATATACTATAGTCCAGATGAAAAAGGCTCCGCTACTCGTCGCGTCATCGTTGATAATGCCATTAATAATAGACCCGAGCAAGCCGGAGTTGAGGTCAATGATCTAGTTAGGACTGTGAAAGAAATTGAAAAATCACGAAAGCAGTTTGATAAATTGTCACGATCAAATTCAGGACGACTCAGTGACGATGTTTTGTTTTTTGTCTGGCATCGTTACCTTTAGATCATACTGTATCATGTGGATGGATTTCTTTTAAAGATTCTTCCCTCTATGCATACAATCATACTCAATCCTAACAAATTTCAAGCTTACGTACATGTAGCTATGAGGCCCTGATATGGCCTCATATTACCAGCCTATATAATTAATAAAATTACAGATTCTAATTTGCAGTATGACAGATGAACTTACTAACTCTTACTTAAGTTACTCATCACAACTGACACAAGTCTTTTATTTTTGTCTTTGAAGAAACATCTTTGTTTGGGCTAAACTGAAAAATATGCCAGTGCCCTGGCCTGCACAAGTGAAACACACTGAAGATGAAACGATAATAATCTACATAAAGGCAGACAATGCACAGTAAGAAAATTTTCATACATTTTCACAGTGTACCAGCATAAAGGAGAGCAGATTCAGACTGTAAGAAAATATTGCAAGTCACATATAAGGTTGTAATTATAGTACACTGATCCTCTTCTCCACCAAGAAAGCAGCGTTTACTGACTTCTAGTTTTAATTGTTATGTCTGTGATATCATAATCAGATGTCAGACTTGTCTGACCTAACATGATATGTTTAAGATCCCTCACTGTTTCGGGTTGGTCCATTACAGTTGTCTAAATTTGTGAATATCAGCTATATGCCTTCATGGAAATGCATGTAAGTATTGAAAAATCAGAAATCGCCATGAATTGCAGGTATGAAGTGCTCATATATAAGTTACTTAGATGTGCAATGAAGATCATTTTAGTTTTTTGTTTAAAAGAAAGCATGCACATTTTACCAAGATTCAGATACAAAATCTTTCAAACTATAATATATATCTGTCTTATCAAAATAGAAATTTTCCTGAACACGAAATCGCTATTAGCTTCCTCATATTCATTGTTTACAAACATTGCACAAACTTTTGTTATTAATATTGTTGAAATAGGATGTGCACAATTTAAAACAATAGATAGATTTTTTAATCTCAAAAATTGTAATGGTAGTCTTTAAATTTAGGCTTACTATACTTGTAGTGTGAAAAAAAAGAAAATACATATTTTGATATTCGACATTAAAGCTAGTAAAATGTTTATTTTGTAAACTTAGTCGTTCGTGCAGTGTTTGTAAGCATTGAATTTGGGGAGGTGATGTAGGCTTCCTAATACTAAATAGCAATATAAAATTCTGGATTATTTTATTTTCATAAGATAGATAAATATAATATTTTGTAAGATTTAGGGTAAAATGATATTTTTATATCTATATCTTGGTGAACTGTGCATGCCTTCCTTTAAAGATCATATGTTATTTAGTTAAAAGGGTTTTAGGTTTTTATTGATACAAGAGAAATTATTTACAGGTTCACTTTAAAGAAAAACTGTGTTTTTCCATTCCCTGGAACATCTGTCAAGGAGAAAAGCATTGGTATCAATTCTAAATAGTGTCAAATTTAAATTTCGTTTCCATCATTTTTTGCTGATTGTATTTTTCATGATACTGTTTTGGAGGATATAGACTAGATTGCAAAATGTGGCTGGTAAATACGAATGTGTGTCTAAAATTTTATGGTGTTTACAATATAAATATTTTCAGTTTTGTCATAAAAGTATAAATAATAAAAATGTGTAAATTGCTGTTTTGCAATCCAGACTAACCATTTTTAGCTCACCTGAGCCAAAGGCTCAAGTGAGCTATAGTCATAGTGCGCCGTCCGTCGTCCGTCGTCGTCGTTAACTTTTTCACATTTTCGACTTCTTCTCTGGAACTACATTGCAGATTTGGATCAAACTTTGTGTAAATGATGTACTCAAGGTCCTCTACTAAAACTGTGTTCGGGATCCAGATTCCCTCAGGGGTGGATCCAGGGCGGGACCAAAAGTGCCCAAAAGGGTACCCCTCTTCAAACATCTTCTTCTCCAGAACCAGTACATAAATGGGGAAACTAATTGCATTTCAACAATCTATAAAGATGGGTTATTAAAAATTGTGTTCGGGGTTAAGATCCGTCAAATAGAAATTTACGCTTTTTTGACGTATTTCTGGACTTAGTCATTTCAATGAAGAAAAGTGTCATGTTTTTCAGTTAATTGATATTGATGATTTCTTAATGACTATTTTGATCATAATTGTGGTAAGGAATATTGTTGTGAAAGAATTTTGTCATTATCTCAATTTTTGGATTTTTTATGAATTTTTTAAGACTTCCAAGAAAAAGGGGGGGGGGGGGGGGGGTTGGCCATTTTTCACATTTTCAAATTTTTATACGAAACCACATGAAAGATTTTAATGAAACATGGAATACATGAAGTACTAAAAATCCTCTATCAATGTGGTAAATTTCATCCAAATTGGTTAACAGATAATGCCACCATGTCTAAAAAGTAGGTCTCACAATGGTACATATAATACTTGGTAATTGAAATATGGAGAGTAGCGGATCAAATCCAGCTGTGGTCAAAAAAATTTTTTTTTTTTTAAACATCTAAATAAGTTTTTAGATGTTTATCAACACTCAACATATGAAATTAGGAATTTTAAGTTTAATACTTCCAAAAAAAAGGGGGGGGGGGGGGGTTGGCCATTTTTCACATTTTCAACTTTTTTCTACAAAACTGTTTGAAGGATTTTAATAAATCTTGATAGAAATAAGTCACTTATGATCCTCTTCAAATTCTGTTGTTTTCGTCCAGACCTCTTTACAGGTGGCACCACCATAGTCAAAAGTAGGTCACAAAAGAGTTCCCTCCTTTAACAATATTCTTTTTCATACGGGCTGTATACAGAGACAAACAGAATGCATTGAAATGATCTAGAGGGATGAGTGAAGACGTATTGTCATTTTGGTTCCCTTCCAAAATCAAATTTTAGATTTTTTTTTCGACATTTCTTTGGACTTGATGATTCAATGCAGAAAAAAAAGTGTCATATTTCCTAGTTAATTGATAATGATGATTTCTTATGGACTATTGTGATCATAATTATGGTAAGGATTGTTACTTTGAAAGAATTTTGTCAATATCTCAATTTTTGGATTATCTATGAATTTTTTAAGACTTCCAAATGAGGGTGTATAGGAACAATTCAATCACATTTTTCACTTCTGCTGTTATACCACATGAAAGATTTTAATGAAGCAAGGAATACATGAAGTACTAAAGGTCCTCTATCAATTTGGTAAATTTTTATCCAAATTGGTTAACAGATAATGCCACCATGTCTAAAAAGCAGTTCTCACAATGGTACATATACCACTTGGTAATTGAAATATGGAGAAATTTTTTTTTTCATTTCTTTACACATCTAAATAAGTTTTTAGATGTTTCTCAACACTCAACATATGAAATTAGGCAACTTTAAGTTAGATATGGACAATATTTGAAACAATTGTTGTTCATGACCCAGACTTGAAATCAGTCAACAAAAGGCCCCACCTAAAGAAAATGACTAACTTGTTGCCCTAAATGACTTCTTGCAGAGACAAAGGAAATGCTTAATATCAAAATCACGTGAATGGATGTGCAAAAAAGTGTTGTTTTTTATTCTAGCCTGAAATAAAATTTGACATATTTTCAACATCTGTGTTGACAGTCACATTAATGCAAAAATAAATGAATTCTTCCTTCATGCATGACTGATCATCTAGGTACTCAGGTGAGCGATATAGGCCCACTTGGGCCTCTTGTTTCTCTATTCATTTGTTGTTCTATGAAAGCATATTTCAGAATTATATTTATCAAAATAAGTATGTATACTTTGGACCAATATGTTTGTCTTAGCAGTGTGCTCCATTCATAGGTCTGACATACACTTTTGGCAAAAGATACAAGTGAAGCATTTCATTTTTGCTTATAAACATGTATTATTATACATTGTCTGCAAAACTAGTCAGACCTGACAGACAAATACATGTATAAGATTGGTTCAATTGGCGTTGTTTTGCAGCCATGAACGAATATTTAACCTTTGTTTAAAGTATGACAAATTTTAACATAACTTCATTTGTCCAGCATGTTGGACATGTGCAGAACTCCCACACAAGTTCAGCCTAACTAATGACTAACTTGTGCACACACCTGATCACCATTCTGATGATTATAGTCAATTTCGCTCTCGTGCAGGATCCATCCCTGTAATAAAACTTGATATAGCGATGTGTTTCATACTTCATTGACATTTTTATTTCCAGAAAAATTAAAGAAAAAAAGGTGGAAAGCAACTCTAGAAACCTTTTTTGAGGACTTTCAATGGGCAGCTGGTAAGTTTTGTAGGACAGTTGGTAAAAAAATAAAATGTGAATGTATGTGAAGCAATATAAATACAAAAGGATCTGAGAGTAATAACTTTATTTATTAAATACAAATTTGCAACATAAAAATGACCAATTTATGTGCATGGGCATGTTCTCAAAGAAGCAAGAAAAATCCCTGTACCCTTATATGAAAAACTTAACCTGCCTGTTTCTACCATATTTTTAAAGCCCGAGTGCATAAAGGAAGGTATGCACAGTTAACATAGTAGATGGATATATTTTTTTTTATCTCAAAAATTTCAATGTTCATCTCTAAATTTAAAAAAACCCCCCAAAATTTATATCTTATATTTGAAAGAAATGTTCATAAAATTATTTTGTAACCATCACTTTAGTAGTGAATAATCAGGGTATCAGAATCTGGTTCCACCAGTGACCTCGATTGATATAAGAAAATAGATAACTGATAGAAAATTGCAATTTTGCAAGATCTGTTGTCAGCGGTTGATATCACACATGCCAATTAAAATACAGCTCTTTTTATAATGTATTACCATACTACATACTACACTATTTAGTAAAGTGATATAAAATAAAAAGAGTTGTGTTTTAATCAGACTGAACCTCAAACAGCAGGGCATACATGTCAGATAGCTCTCAGCAGGATGACATGTTAGCAGCAGATGGATCTCAACAGGATGAGAAGTTGGCATCAGATAGATCTCAGCAGGTTGACAAGTTGGCATCAGATAGATCTCAGCAGGTTTGCAATTTGCATCAGATAGATCTCAGCAGGATGACAAGGTGGCATCAGATGGATCTCAGCAGGATGGCAAGTTGGCATCAGATAGATCTCAGAAAGTAGACAAGTTGGCATCAGATAGATCTCAGCAAGTTGACAAGTTGCCATCAGATGTATCTCAGCAGGTTTGCAAGTTGGTATCAGATGGATTTCAGCAGGTTGACAAGTTTGCATCAGATGGATCTCAGCAGGATGAGAAGTTGGCATCAGATAGATCTCAGCAGGTTTGCAAGTTGGTATCAGATAGATCTCAGCAGGTTTGCAATTGGCATCAGATAGATCTCAGCAGGATGACAAGTTGGCATCAGATGGATCTCAACAGGATGACAAGTTGGCATCAGATGGATCTCAGCAGGATGGCAAGTTGGCATCAGATGGATTTCAGCAGGATGAGAAGTTGGCATCAGATAGATCTCAGCAGGTTTGCAAGTTGGCATCAGATAGATCTCAGCAAGTTGACAAGTTGGCATCAGGCAGGTCTCAGCAAGTTGACAAGTTGGCATCAGATGGATCTCAGTATGTTGGCAATTTGGCTTCAGATGGATCTCAGCAAGTTTGCAAGTTGGCATCAGATGGATCTCAGCAGGATGAGAAGTTGGCATCAGATAGATCTCAGCAGGTTTGCAAGTTGGCATCAGATAGATCTCAGCAAGTTGACAAGTTGGCATCAGGCAGGTCTCAGCAAGTTGACAAGTTGGCATCAGATGGATCTCGGTATGTTGGCAATTTGGCTTCAGATGGATCTCAGCAAGTTTGCAAGTTGGCATCAGATGGATCTCAGCAGGATGAGAAGTTGGCATCAGATAGATCTCAGCAGGTTTGCAAGTTGGCATCAGATAGATCTCAGCAGGTTTGTAATTGGCATCAGATAGATCTCAGCAGGATGACAAGTTGGCATCAGATGGATCTCAGCAGGATGACAAGTTGGCATCAGATGGATTTCAGCAGGATGGCAAGTTGGCATCAGATAGCTCTCAGTAGGATGACATGTTAGCAGCAGATGGATCTCAAGAGGATGAGAAGTTGGCATCAGATAGATCTCGGCACATTGACATGTTGGCATCAGATAGATTTCAGCAGGTTTGCAAGTTGGCATCAGATAGATCTCAGCAGGTTTGCATTTGGCATCAGATAGATCTCAGCAGGATGACAAGTTGGCATCAGATGGATCTCAGCAGGATGGCAAGTTGGCGTCAGATAGATCTCAGAAAGTTGACAAGTTGGCATCAGATAGATCTCAGCAAGTTGACAAGTTGCCATCAGATGAATCTCAGCAGGTTTGCAAGTTGGTATCAGATGGATTTCAGCAGGTTGACAAGTTAGCATCAGATGGATCTCAGCAGGATGACAAGTCCACATTAGATGGACCTCAGCTGGTTGGCAAGTCCACATCAGGTGGACCACAGCATGTTGCCAAGATTACATCAGATGCACTTCGTCCGGTTGGCAAGTTTGCATTAGATGGGTCAACAGGTTGGCAAGTTTGCTTCAGATGAATCTCAGCGGGATAGCAAGTTGGCATTAGAGGGTTCTCAGCAGGTTGACAAGTTTGCATCAGATGGATCTCAGCAGGATGAGAAGTTGGCATCAGATAGATCTCAGTAGGTTTGCAAGTTGGCATCAGATAGATCTCAGCAGGTTTGCAATTGGCATCAGATAGATCTCAGAAGGATGACAAGTTGGCATCAGATGGATCTCAACAGGTGACAAGTTGGCATCAGATGGATTTCAGCAGGATGACAAGTTGGCATCAGATGGATCTCAGCAGGATGAGAAGTTGGCATCAGATAGATCTCAGCAGGTTTGCAAGTAAGCATCAGATAGATCTCAGCAAGTTGACAAGTTGGCATCAGGCAGGTCTCAGCAAGTTGACAAGTTGGCATCAGATGGATCTCAGTAGGTTGACAAGTTGGCATGAGATAAAATCTCAGCAGGTTTGCAAGTTGGCATTAGATGGATCTCAGCAGGATGACAAGTTGGCATCAGATAGATCTCAGCAGGTTTGCAAATTGGCATCAGATGGATCTCAGCAGGATGGCAAGTGGGCATCAGATGGATTTCAGCAGGATGGCAAGTTGGCATCAGATAGCTCTCAGTAGGATGACATGTTAGCAGCAGATGGATCTCACGAGGATGAGAAGTTGGCATCAGATAGATCTTGGCACGTTGACAAGTTGGCATCAGATAGATCTCAGCAGGTTTGCAAATTGGCATCAGATAGATCTCAGCAGGTTTGCAATTGGCATCAGATAGATCTCAGCAGGTTTGCAATTGGCATCAGATAGATCTCAGCAGGATGACAAGTTGGCATCAGATGGATCTCAGCAGGATGACAAGTTTGCATCAGATGGATCTCAGCAGGATGGCAATTGGGCATCAGATGGATTTCAGCAGGTTGGCAAGTTGGCATCAGGAAGATCTCAGCAGGATGACATTTTGGCAACAGATGGATCTCAGCAGGATTTTGGCATTAGATATGTCTTGGCAAGCTGATTTCAGATGGATCTCATCAGGACGGCATTTTGTTGGGGGCAGATGAATCTCAAGATACAGCTTTGCAGAATTGCTATCAGCATTGTCAAGGGAATCTCACACTTTAGAAGAGCAAGCTGATATTCAAAGCTTAGAATTACCAGATAATGTTCTTAATTATTTGCTTGAAGTTGCTGAAGATGATGATATTGAAGAAAGGAATCCTGATTTTATGGTGATTGATGACTCTGACAGTTCTAGTGATTCATATGTGTATGAGTTTCCCGCTTTTGCAGAACCCTAAGGGTAGAAGCAGAAATACAAAAAAAAAAAACTGTTAAGAAAGTAGTGTCCAACAATAATAAGAAAAAGCAAAGACCAGATTTTGAAAATTCAGATTGTGACCTGTCCAATAAATGTTCAGATACAGAAGGAGAGAGTGATGCCACATATTGTGACCTGTCCAATGAAGGGTCTTATATAGACTGGAATGGTGATGAAACAGATTAAGTTTTGCCTAGACAAGTTGATATGATTTCAAATTTTGATACAGATGATGAGAGTTGTTTTGAGGACTTGAAAAGACTTGATGATGATGAAATGATGAAAGCAAGTGACAAGAGTAAAATTTATGTTAGAAAGGTAATGAAATCAAACGACTGAAAAACTAACCAGGCTAAGAAGGGTTCTAGAGTATAAAACTCATATCATGCATGTTTTTATTGTGGATGATTGGAACAGCATATCCACCCACACTTGAAAAAAAAAAAACATGGTGTTGAAAAGATTGGTAATCTCAGAGCAAAGGTTATGATAAACACAACAGAGAGGTAGTGAAGTAAGGTGAAGGAGAATTACTTTTGTTGAGGAGACCTGTAAATAAATTCAAATCTACAGATTATGGACCATGCCCTCATTGCCAGGAGTGGATGCTAAAGACCACACTTGCAAGACACCAGAAAACATGGTCTAGAGAAAAAGGAAAAAGAATCCAAGAAAACACTTGTTATGAAATCAGATATTATGAGCGGTAGGTTTAAGGCTAATGGTTCTAAGCAACTTCGGGAAGAGGTTTTTAGGAAAATGTTGCAAGATGAAATCACGGAAACAGCAGAAAAAGACTACATAATTACTTGCCTTGGTGAATCATGCCTAAAACGTAACATTGGCTACATACTCAAAAGAAGTAACTACGCTTCAGAAAGGATGTGACTTAGTTCAGGTTTGTTGCTTGAACTCAGGCAAGGAGAACCATGAGATGATGGTAAAGGAAAAGCAGTGTGGGAGTTTTTATCTTCAAGATATTTTGACAAGATTGCAGTGGCAGCCTTAAGAGTATCATTACGTTATATGGATGATGTTGAAGAGCTTCAGTCTCCGTCAAATGCTATAAAACTTAAGTATGACTTAATTAGAATGATAAACATAAAATGGGCCTATTTTCTAAAGACCGAAATGGATGAAAACATTGAAAAAGAATGCAAATCTATCAAGAACCTTCTTCACCTGTTCAAAGTGGAATGGTCCGAGAAGGTCACTAAACTTGCGAGGACAATTCTTATCCAGAGGACTTTCTGTAAAACCTACAGATATCCCAAGCCCAGAGGACATCAAGAAGATAAATGACTATGTGAAAGTAGAAATAAACAAGCTCTGCTTTGATGATGACGATAGTTACAAGAATGCTGCACCTCTAGTTCAAGCACGGCTGCTTTTGTATAACAAATCTTGGGAAATAGATGCTATTAGTACATGATATACTTGTATTTTGATGGATTAGCAAAAGATTTCTTTTCAATTTCAGAATAAGATGTGCATGTTTTTAAGTTGCCAGGTCGAACATGCAGTGAGCTAATGTCACAGCCACAATGTCAGCAGTGGTGGCACAGACAAAACCCATTGTCATAACTTACTATTAAAAATCGTACTTGTATGTTTCACATTTGTACAATTTGTGACCTTGAACTTCCATCCATTTGTCAAAATTTTAATTGATGGCATCTTACAAATAGGTTACTGTTGTTAATCTATGTTGTCTTCTGACAACTATTGTTATCATTGTTTTTTGGAAATTATGCTCTCATGAAAAGAAAAGCAAAGAGACATATGTCCTTGTGCTATAAGGTGATGTTTTCAAGATTAATAATAACTTATTTCTAAACATTTACTTTATACATGTTATAAGCCATGTATTTTAAGCATTAGACTTGCACCGGACAGAAGCCATGATATGTTTATCTGCATTATTCCATTCAAGTCCTTTCATTCGAACACTTGATTGTCAACTGTATATGTTTATAGGTATTTTAATGTTTTTCAGCTTAAAAGATTTTGCAAGTATGCGAACCAGACTTGGCGATGTGGATCAGTCACTAGTGGAAAACCTTTCCCCTCTAGAGCAGCATCTACTGCATACCCAAGATCTTATGGTTGTGAGAGGAAAGGTAAGTTTTTTTTTGCAACATTCTCCTTCTACCTTGCTTGTCTTACCACAACCAAGGTCACTGGATGGATTTTGATTAAACTGTACAGGTAGCAAGTACTCAACATCCTCTACCAAGCTTGCATTTTTCAGTTCAATTCATCAACAAGTAAGCCGGCGTGGCGTAGTGGTATTGTGCTCGCCTCCTGATCTGGAGGCCGGGGTTCAAGTCCTGATCTGGTCATGCTGGTGTCCTGTCTTTTGGATGAGACAGTAAAAACTGAGGCCCCATGTCGTGGTATACATGGCACGTTAAGGATCCCTCACTGCTTTGGGTTGGTCCATTGCAAAGGTTAAAATTTGTATGCCCCACATCAGGCAGATGCCGTCACCATATACGTGAAATATTCGTGGTGAGACGTTATACAAAAATCAACCAATCAATCAATCATCAACAAGTATGCCTTCCCTGGCCTCTGATCGACTAATAAATTTTAGACTCCTCCTCAGCAACCACTCCATTGATTTTAATAAATCTTGAGCCTCTTGTGTTATTATGCCCCTGGAATCTATTTTTCAACCTGACGGTCTGTTTTGCATTGGTAATAACTTTTGAACTGTTAAAGGTAGGGCTTTTTTATTTCACTTGCATATTACTTGTGATGAGACCATCTCGTTTGTACCACCTCCTGATCTTGTTACATGTGACCTCTTGGGATGGGGTGGGATCAAGATACAGAACAATGCAAAGTTTCCCTATTTGGATTTTGTTGCCGCCATGGGTATTAATGTTTCAAAAATTCTTCTTGTTATTATAATTACAGAGATGCCGACCAGTACAAGTTATTGTGCCAAATGATTTAAAGGAACCACTCGAGTTTCTTGCTGATGCAGAGAACTGAAAAAAGAACAACATCGAATCAGAATTTGTTTGCTACCTCAGGTAAGAGATTCATACAAGTTAACGTACATCATTTTTATTCCTCCTTCATTGTGGGAAGGAAGGCTTTTGACTTTTATACACCTGCATGATAACACTGAATTTCTGCATTAATAAAGTGGAATAATGTCAAACTCTAGAGTGTTTCACGACCTTGTCCCAAGCTCGTGTCTCCAGATCAGAGTCATCTAGAAGGGTGCCTGAAGAAGTGCTGTTGTTTTGGTTTCATTCAGAGATAACATTTTTTGACACGTTTTTTATGCCTTTTCAGACTTTGTGGTATTTGCATATTTTCATGTAATTTCTTGCATTTTCTCATTCTACTTTGCTTATAATGCATTGTGTATATTATGTGATTTTATTAAAATGAATATGATATCTTTAAGATTAAAATATGAAAGGGGTGTGTGTGTATGCACTGTTTGTATATTTAATGAAGCTTTGATAGGCTTCTTCTACAAATGTAATTGATAATAAATTTTAGTATGAATTAAGTTCTTGAGGTCCCTTACAAGTGTTTCTTTTAGCCAGATGTTGATGGATGGGTCCAGAACAGGGCAAGAGATCCCAGTGGTACCCTCCTTTGAAAAACTTCCTCAGGCCGACTGCATATAGAAGGTTGACAAACTGTATGCCTCGGAATCATCTAGAAGATTGTCTGATATTATTGTTTAGGAATCAGATTTTTGATACATTTTTACACATTTTTAGGTAATTTGTTATTTTACAATGCTTACAATTCATTCAAGGTGATGAAGTGAGCTTGATTATGCCCTTGGATCAAATGATGAATGATGTACTAGTTTTGTTTTGTCTGTCAGTCTGTCGTCAACTTTAACCTTAGCCATATTTCTTGAACTTTAAGAGATAGGGACTTGATATTTGGCATTCATGGCTATTAATAAAGCCCTTTCAAATGACACGAAAGTCAATGACCTTGTTATCTTGACCATGTCTTTTATGTTCTAAATCAGTTTTTCAGACATTTTTCTGTTCGGAGTTTAGTGTATCACAAGCACATCTTTTTTGTAGGATCTGGAGCTGCCAGAAGTTATGATGCTTTAAAGAGTGTATGTGCAAAATTGAACTTAAGTCATCCAGAAAGGATCACGTCTGTATCTTTACGAAAGTATACAACAACTTTTTCACAGGTAATTTAGTCTGATATTCCATGCTTTGTGTGCCTATGAATTAATTGCACTCACAAGACACTGAAAGTTTCATCCTAATCATGTTTCTTCAATTTTGCAAAGAGTTTTGTAACTATGCCATTTGTTATTAAGTGAATGGTGTGTATGGTTGCAGGCCACAGTTTGGTTCTATAACAAAAAAAACTTTACAGAATTACAGACATTTTCAATATCAAAACCCCCTTTTGCTTTTTTTTTTTTGGAAAAAAAATCAAGGGTTATGTTCAAAGGAGCCCTGATTGAATGTGTCCACCTTGGAAGGAGATGCCCCTTTGTGTGGCACCATTGTTGTTTTATAAAAATTAGTAATATTAAAAACTTGTGCAGTTAAACCTTTTAAGTTTATATACTTAGAACCTTGAAAATAACTAGTTATAAGGTCTGTGATGATGCAGAGTGCATCAATGATCATGACTGGCATTTATTCAAATGAATCTTCTTGAAATATATACATATACTTTTTTGTAGATACTCAGTCTAGAAGACAGTCAATTAAGTTGGCTTTGTAATCACCTTAGCCACACAAAGAGGGTGCATCTTAATAACTACAGGCAAATGTCAGGGTTTCTTGAAAGGGTAGAGATTTCTAAACTAATGCTTATACAAGACAACAACTTAATGGATAAATATCGAGGGAAGAAGCTGAATGAAATTAACTTCAATGATATCATAGATTCACAGCCATCAAGCATTCCATCATCAGACCCAAATGCATCATTGGTAATGGAAGATCCTCTTGAGCCTTTAGATGTCCAGACAAGCAGTTTTGAGGACCTTTTCAATTATGATATAGAAAGTGATGAGGAAGATGGAGTGAGAAAAAACAAAAAAAGTCCTGCAACCGTGTGAAGTGGACAAACTGTGAAGAGGATGAACTGAGAAAATATTTCAAACATCATTTGAAGTCAAAAACAGTTCCAGGGAAGAAAGAGTGTTTGAGGGCAATCGAAAAAAGTAAAAGTGCTAATGGCCAAATATGTCGCAGGCATTGGCCGACAATTGGAGAAAAAAGAGGAGTTACTGGCTCAGTTATGTGGCAGAAGTCACCATGGAGCTATACAACACATGAATATAAATAATATACTAGCACATATAACACATTACAAAAATATTTGATTGTAGTGCAATTATGATACCGACTTAGGACGGTCATTTAATTTGACAAAAGCGAAACAAATGGTGTGGTTAACCGGTTTACGGGATCACCTTCCCACTCACCTTAACAGCAGAACAATCAAAGGACGTACATTTAAAAATTTATAAATAATCCTCCATGTAAAGAACAAGGGTCAACAGGTATCACATATTGAGAGGTCATAAAAATATAAACACGTAAGGTATTGTAAAACACATAATGATATAAAAATATGTGCGACATCAACATGATAAACCGTGCTCTGCCAGTCTGAAAGCGAACTAAGACCCTAAATCTGTAGGAGTCCCGACTAACAGTCAGAGGGGACGAGGTTCAGGACCATGTCTCCTCTGAAAGAGGTTTGGACAAGGCCCATCATAAAGTCCCCACCGCCCTGTTAGTCAGCGTGCAAAGTTAAAGTCTGCATAATGCTGTAGAGGGGCCAAATACAAGACCTATAGTCTTTTTGATGATCTCAATATCATATTGTCTATTTAGGAGACGTTTGACTATTTTATTACATGATAAAATAACGTTATCAGAGCATTTTTCTTTCCTTAGTTTATATACGAGATCACCGTAAAAATTAGGATGGGAAATTCTATTGGATACATACTGTTGAAAAGAAATATTTCCAAATTTAGATAGAAGTTCTGAATAAGATCTGAAGAATTTGCCGAATGTTTTTCTTAGCTTGTGATATCTGTAACCCCGAGTTAAAAGTTTAGTAGTAATTTGTAAATTTCGTTTATGAAAGTCCAAAACATCAGTGCAGCCTCTGACAAATCGAACTAATTGAGATATATAGATACCATATGATGAATGTCTAGGGACATCGCCATCCAAGTAAGGAGATTTTACAATAGGAAATCCAAAATCCTCACATTTATCATAAGTATTGGTATATATTAGGTGGTTGATAATTTTGATGTTCAAATCTAAGAAAGGTATAGATTTATCTCAAGTACTGTACGTGTACATATATTAGCGCAATCAAATTTTAGCGCAAAATGCTCGAAAGAGGGTCGGCAATATTGTAGCGTAGTCATGAATTAGCGCATTTGTCATGTTCGATAAGCGCATTTGTCATGTTTGATTAGCGCAATTTATCCATTAAATCAGCGCGTTCAAAACTGTTTTAGGTAAAAAAAAATAGTGCGTTTAAGTATTTAAGGAATTGAAATATATGCCAGACGTGCGACTGTCGAATCGGCTGGTATGACACGTTTGCCATTGGACATAATTAACGAGTACATGTATCTGGAGTTGTTGAAACGTTGATTGGCTTGGATGACGAGCGTCGGGTCAATTACCTTACTCACAGTATATGCAGTGAATCAAATACAACCTCATTTCATTCATGTTTATCCAATAACCTACCATATCATTGAAAGTACAACATCTAATTATAATGATAAGTAATAATTTTTTTTTAAAGAAAGACATATAGAAAACAAAATGCCATCCTTATGTTTTACGGATGAAGCCATTGTTTTCATGAGTTGATATGAGATAAGTCACTTGTATTGCTGACCGCTCTTTGCCTATAATTACGTAATAGACGGTATTGTAGAAACAATATGCATAGCGGGGGGTTAATTCCTAAACTTCAAACCACGTTTTTATAATTCTTGCATTGGTTTTGTGATAATCATATCGACAGTGTCCGGTAATGCAAACATCTTTAATCGATCGTTACTTGTGTCCTCTTTATGCTTTATCAAAATAAATGATGAATTTGTTCCTGATAGTTATTTGATAGACATATCTATAGAGTTGAAACTGAAGTGCCCATTTAATTCTATCATCTCATGTACTTTATATTAGCGTAGTCACGAATTAGCGCACTCTGGACAGCGCTAATTGCGCTAAAATATGAATCCCGCTAAAATAAGTACACGTACAGTATTAGCTTTATTCAATTTGAGCTCTGATGGATATATTTCTGATATAAATTGTTCGAATTCAGGGTTGTCAATAACCAAAATGTCATCCAGATATCTGAAAGTATTATTAAATTTGTCAATGAGGTCGAAATGTTTTGATTTTTGAATAGAAACCATAAAATCCCTCTCATAACAATAAAGAAATAGATATGCTATCAGAGGCGCACAGCTAGTACCCATAGGAATCCCAACTATTTGTTGATATATCTTGCCGTCAAATTGCACAAAAATATTATTCATGAGAAAATCTAGTACTTTACATAATTCCTTGCAAGTCCAGTATTTATATGAAGTATATTGTTTGTTGGAAAAGAATCTGGAGTTATTGGAAGTACATATGTAAGTTTTAGATTCTCTGTGAAAACACCATTGTATAAGAGACAGCAACTTGCTTTTAATCAAATCATGAGGCAGAGATGTATAAAGTGTAGAAAAATCAAATGCAGAAATTTGAGTCGCTTTGAAATTTAGTGATAAATATTGTCTATAGCTTCATGAAAATTTTTAATTGACCAAAAGTAATTGATGTTACTATTATGAAATGCGACATCACAATATTTGATAATATGATCTTTTATAGCAGTTAAAGCAGACGTAATATGTTTCGATAGTACCATAGTAGAGCAGCGGCTAGAATTAGATATGAAACATGATTTATATGGACTTTTATGTAGTTTTGGGAGCCAATACATGGTTTGTAGATCAGATTTATCAGTTTTAATTTTGAAGTCAGACATGGTCATGAGGTAGGGCTTTCCACATATGTATGAGTGGAGTTTAATTCATTTTTAAGTACTTAAATAAAATTTCAAATATGAACAAGAAGTAAAGATGTTAATATACTACAAGGGTAAAGATGTTTAATAAACATGTCTTGCCCATTTTGGATAAAGATAACTGAAGATGTTTTAAGATGCTAGTTGGCTCACCTGAACCAAAGGCTCAGGTTAGCTATTATCATAGCGCTGTGTCCTTCATCTTAAATACTTTACATTTTCAACTTCTCCAAAACCCAATGAAGGATTTTAATGAGTTTTGGTAGGAAAGAAGTACTCAGTGTCTCCTAGCAATTTCTTTTTAACAGATCATTCAACAAGTGATGCTACCACAGACAAAATGTAGGTTACAGATGGTACCCTCTTTTCACAAACTTTTTCAGACTGGCTACAGGGAAAAATGTAATTAAATTCAGTTTTAAAGATGAAGATATTTTGTTTCAGGGGATTTGATTTGATAATTGATTTTCTTATAGAATAGAATACAAGTAAATAAAACTATGCAGTAATAAACCTTTACTAAACAGTTTCGACGTTCCGAGGACTTAATACATGCAGTTGTAATATTAACACATGATTAAAATCTTGGGGAAATCTTAAGTTAAATCTTTATTTTAATAAATTGGAATTGAGAAATAGTGACATGAAATCCAAGTTCAAATTGCTTGACTGTGAACTTCATTTCTCTAATTAAATATCATTTTATACCCAATCAGATGTTGTTTCCAGTCTATGTTCGAGGTAATATTTTGTAAAGGAATCAATTGAAAATTGTGGACTAGATAAGATATATATATTGAAGCTTGTTATTGTTTGAGGGTCTTTGTGTCTTTTGTTTGTAAAATCTTTAAACCTTGGCCATAACTTTTGAACAGAAATAGATACATATTTGTTTTGCATATTCAAGTAATGAAACTTTTTCATACGACACCAAAATGAATTTGAATTTTTTATCAAAAATATCTACCGTATTTGTCTATTTAATGGCTAATAAGAGTGTTGTAGCAATTTTCAAGTTATTGAAACAAAGAATTCTGAAATTCCTTACCTTTAAATGGCATTTTGATATCCTAAAAAACATTTATCTCAAAAACTGTTGATCACAGATTATTTCTTTGAAAACTTGCTTGTATCTCTGTACATCAAAAGGTATAGATCTAGAATCTAGGTAGTTTTCATGTTTGCCTTTTGCTGGTAATAACCATAATTACAGATGTTAAAGTTAAGTGAAAGTGATAACATTGTTCTAATTCAGGTGTATTTATTACAGAAAATTAAATGTCAATTTAGCAGTTCTATTCTATTAATTTACGTTTCATTTATGTTGTAACTTCATATTTCCGTGTTTTAGTGCGGTTCCATGACTTAACCAGTTTCAACATTCAAGAAGAAATATCTAAATAAAGGCATCCTTTATTGGCACCCAGTGCTGTTATTAGGAGAAATACAGTATCGTATTTCAACTTTGTTGGCAACGGGGAAACTCATGTTTCACAAACATATTTTGTTTTTTAACATCATTTGCAACTAGCAGTTGCTGCTATATGTAGTCACACTCAAATTTTGATCACTTCTGCCTTTTATGAGTTCATACTTCAGAAATATAGTATCTTCTCTTATACTTGTGCATATTTGGTCAGGTCAGACCCACATGACCTTTTTTTAATTAATGTTGAAATGAGTTGTGCTTTAGTCATGATAAGAAAATTGCTGATGTGCACTGATTCTTGTTTTTTTATTGTTTCTTCATTCTAGTTCTATTTACATATTTGTTACCTAGTTTGATCATGACTAAAATTGTTTTTTCTGAATTTGTATGGATTGATTAAAGAAGTTAATAAATTTTTGTGAATATTTTTCTTCTCTTTATATTGTTTTGCCTGGTAGTAAAACCAAAGAACTTCAATCAGTTACTGCAGGAATAAGAGTAAAACTTTGCAACTAGATGAGATAGAGATACTTGATGCCTTGCCACAGGTAGATGGTTATGCAAATTCCACAACTCTGGCCATAGTTTGAATTTTACAATTCAAATCATATTATTATAAATAAAATTTCATCGGAAAAATATACTGAAGTTTTCCAAACAGATATGTAAAATCTTTCATATCCATGGACAAATAAACGTGTTCATGTGTAATGTAAGTCTCTCTAGGTTTGGACAGATTTGTAGACATGTATATGAGTATATTTGCACCTGTTTAATTTAGTTTTATTTCTACATTTGTGTGTCTCTAAATTCCTAACTAATGAGACTATTTATTTATAACTTTGAGTCTATTTAAGCCCATTGTAATATGGGACTTTATTAATGTATTTGTTTGTCTACAGACCCATTTCATTTAGACTAAATGTCTATGTATATGAATCTATATTAACCCTTTGTCCCGTGGGACTTCCTTTCTGCTCTTGTGTGTTTATAGACAAACCAATGAGACTAATTGTCTACATTAACCTGTCCTGTGGAATTTTTTTCTGAATTTATGTGTCTATAAATCCAAACCAATGGGACTAATTGTTGTTGTGTATGAGTCTATATCAACCCATTGTCCTGTGGACTTTATTTCAGCATTGTGTGTCTATAAACTCAAACCAATGAGACTTTGTTTATACAAATCTATAGAAGTCCATTGTCTTGTGGGACTTAATTTTTGCATTTGTGTATATAAATTCAAACCAATTGGACTTTCTGTCAATGTATACAAATCTATATAAACCCATTGTTCTTTGGGACTTTCTATCTGCTTTTGTGTGTCTATAAATCCAAACCAATGAGACTAATTGTCTATATTAACCCATTGTCCTGTGGGACATTTTTTTCTGAATTTGAGTGCCTATAAATCCAAATTAATGAGACTAATTATCTATGTATATGAGTCTGTATTGGTCAGTTGTCCTGTGTGACATTTTTTTTCTGAATTTGAGTGTCTATAAATCCAAATCAATGAGACCAATTGTCTTTGTATAGGAGTCTATATTGGTCAATTGTCCTCTGGTACTTTTGTTTTTGGAATTTGCATGTTTATAAACCCAAACCAATGAGACTGTGTATGTATACATGTACATGTACTTATACTTGTGGGACTTTATTTGCTTTTGTGTGTCTATAAACCCAAACTAATGAGACTAATTATCCATGAATATATAAGTTTTTATTAACCCATTGTCCTGTGGGACTTTATTTCTGTTTTTGAGTGTCTAAGAACCTAAACCAATGAGACTAATTGTCTATGTATATATGAGTCTATATCATCCCATTGTCCTGTGGGACTTTCTGTGTGTCTATAAACCCAAACCAATGAGACTAATTGTCTATGTATATATGAGTCTATATCATCCCATTGTGCTGTGGGACTTTCTGTGTGTCTGTAAACCCAAACCAATGAGACTAATTGTCTATGTATATATGAGTCTATATCATCCCATTGTGCTGTGGGACTTTCTTGCTGAAGTTGTGTCTGTAAACCCAAACCCTTGAGACTAATTGTCTATGTATATATGAGTCTATATAGACCCATTGTCCTGTGGAACTTTCTTTCTGCAGTTGTGTGTCTGTAAACCTAAACCAATGAGACTAGTGGTCAGTGTTTTTGAGAGCGTTATATTTCTGCTTTTGTGTGTCTATAAACACATTTGATAGACCAATATATGCATAGAAATGAAATGGACAAAATTTCCTTTAACTTGGTCTTGGTTAATGCAGTCTTGGTTAAAGATATTTAAAAAAGTGTCTCTTTTTACAATTTATTCAGATGAAAGAACAAGTACAGACTCATAGGCATAGAATGTAAGACACTTGTTTCAGATAAATCATTTATTACAAAAACTTACTAAGTAAATGAAACAAAACTTCATTTGTTTAGACAGGATGAAAAGACACAGTGTATTTGGGGGGGAAAGACACAAAGTTTACTCAGCTAAGGGAAAGACACACAGTTTGCAATTGGCAAGTATATGGGTTTCAAAGTTGGGGTGGGGGAAAATGGGCAGGGTCGGAAAAGCTTGTTGGGGCTTCTCCTCCTTAACTAAAGGGGGAACAAAACTTTTGATGGTCTCATATGAAAGGATGAAAGCAAGTAACCAAACAAAAAGGCCACACAGTGAAAACCACACAAGGAAAAGCCACACAATGTGCACTTCGTAAGTCCGTCCATCCATCCATCCTTGTTCGGGCTTCTCCTTAACAAAAGGGGGAACAAAACTTTTGCTTGTGTCATATGAAAGGGTGTGGCTTGTAGTTGTGCATGTGGGTTTCAAAGTTGGGGTCAGGCCCCTGGGGTGGGGGGAAAATGGGCGGGGTTGAAAAAGCTTGTCCGGGCTACTCCTCCTTAACTAAAGGGGGTACAAAACTTTTGATGGTGTCATATGAAAGGGTGTGGTTTGTGTTTGTGCATGTGGGTTTCAAAGTTGGGGTCAGGCCCTTGGGGTGGGGGAAAATGGACAGGGTCGGAAAGGTTTTCCGGGCTTCTACTCCTTAACTAAAGGGGGAACAAAACTTTTGATGGTGTCAAATGAGAGGATGTGGCTTGTAGACCACATTAATACATGATGCGGGCGTATCATGCACCCGTTAGCGGTGCCCTATTTTCAATTTAGTTTTTACATTCTTTTTTAATACATGTATAGAGAAAGTGTTCATTTGAAAATATCTGCACTTAATTTACCTCTTCTTTGCAAATCCAATTTCATTATAGGCTCCTCATAACACCCTGACTATGAGTATTATTTTTGATGATCAAGCTCCAAACTTATTCTCACTCGAACAACAAGGCAACAATCAAGGAATCATACCATTATATGTAGTCAGGATCTCGTATCTG